>NW_010729237.1:1032392-1105103 GCF_000365185.1 Nelumbo nucifera | reverse complement strand
CGAATAATTAAGAGAAAATCAATAAAACCTTATCTAGCTTTGCCCTACCTACTCTTTATATAAAATTCTTTATAGCTTTATGTCTCTTACAAGAAAGTTTTCTAATCTAATTGAATATTACTCCTTATTAGAGTCCCACTAAATCTCAAAAAGAAAGTCCTAAGTGAAGACAAATTCAAAAATTCTGCTTAACACTAACTTTGCCCTACCTACTCTTTATATAAAATTCTTTACAGCTTTATGTCTCTTACAAGAAAGTTTTCTAATCTAATTGAATATTACTCCTTATTAGAGTCCCACTAAATCTCAAAAAAAAAGTCCTAAGTGAAGACAAATTCAAAAATCCCGCTTAACACTAACTTGGCAAATACGAACTAAGATGAAAATTCTAAGATGATGCTAACTTAGTAAAAATGAACTAAGATGGATTGTCGAACCATGTTTACTTAGCTGGTTCGAATCCTGTACTGCATCAATCTAACTATATATAAACACTCTTGCCAAATCCTACTTAATGTCAAAAATGCATATAATATTTTATTATACAGCCTAAGCACTTAGATTATTAAAAAAATTAATATGGTCTCAACTTCCCAGGAAAACTATATGCAAAATAACCTATGGTAGAAATAAAGGAAACTACATATATCCTTTTTTATCCTTAAAATCTATCGTCCAAGTTATTAATTTCCCAAATCAGATATTATAATGGAGAAAAGGAATAGATTTACAAGATGAAATTGGTTTATTTTTAAAATATACAATGAGATAACATTAATTAATATTAAAGCTTGTATATCGCTTGCCTTTTTACATTTTAAAAAATTATGTCTACTCAGTTTTACAGAATAAGAACAAAATGCCCAGGTATGGCTATGGATAGGCACAGATAAGGAAAAAACTTTTCAATCCGTTTCTTGCATCCAGTTGCATGGCTTCTTGAAAAAATACAGGTGATGACTGATGAGGTTATAGTTGAAGAATTCAATGACGTACATTGGATTCCAACACCCAACAAATCATGAATATTGCCGGTTTTCCAATAGAATTAATGTTAGTTTAGAGGTATTTATAAATTTTAGAATTCAAAGTATATGGACTATTTCAATGATATTTACCTTTTTTTTTGTAGATGTGTCCATGAATCCATTTTTTCATCTTGGAAAGTCAAAATTATCTTGAACACTTGTTAGATTATTCTGATTTTTGCCCTAATGTCCATGCAACATTTATAATACACAACTGCCATGTATAAAATAGTCAGATAGGGAGGGCATCTAAAAAAGTATGTTAGTATTCCCACATTAGTGAATTAGTGCTTATAACTTACAAAAGAAAATAAATGAAAGAAACTAAGGGGTGTTTTACAACATGAATGTCTTTGTTTTATTAATTTCTTTTTGAAATCACCACATTAGCAAAAAAAAAAAAACTAAAAAACAAAAACATGATACTAATTTTGTTTTGAAAGGAAAAAACAAGTTTGTTTTATTTAAAAAATAATAATACATGATTTTTAAAACAAAAAGAAATTTAGAATGTAGAAATATTGTAATTTATGGAACAGTATGATATTAAATAACCAGATGAAAACATGCTTTTGAAACCAAAAGTTACAAGAACATGTTCTTTTTTTGTGCTTTTTGATGTGTTTGGTTGCAATGCAAATAAATTTGCACTGGTGCGAAACCATGGCAGTGCAAATGATTTGAGTGTAAATTTTGACCTATATTTGTTTCAAATTTTAGATTATTTTGTTGGATTGCATTAAAAGTGAAGTAAATTAAGATATGAAGCAGAATAAAGCAAAACCCAAAACAAAATTAAAATGAGAATTTGCATTTCGAGTCTAATGGGAATGTCTAGTGGCTTTAAAGGTGTTGGAATCATGGGAATCAGGGTTACARGTATTTCAACTAATGATGGACTTAAAATATAATCTTGGTTTGATGGATGAGTAAATAGGGAGGTTTTGAGCTGAAATTAGATGAAATGGCATAGATTTGAATATAAGGCTGTCAGTAGGGTTTGATCATGTCAGAGATGTGCAAATTATATGTTTTAGGCTTGGGAAATGTCATAATGTTAAATTCTCCAAAATGGAATCCTTGATGGATGAACAGTGAATCAATGATGGAATTTGGAGTGATTGGTTGTTTAAAGGTTATGCTTCACATGATGGAGTTTGATCGTGTGATAGGTGTGATGATGGGGTATAATCGAAACTATTAGAAGGGAATCTTATAGATTAAGCGCTGAATTTGAGGGTATTTAAACCGATATGTGGTATCTTAAGGTTTTGACATGTTTTGGAGTGAATGGTGGGGTCCAATTGAGCATCCAGAGTGTATGAAGTGGGTTGGAGAGGTAACTGAGTAAAAATTGGGTGCTAACACCAATTACCCATCTTAGGCCTTTGAAAACTATGCCCTTACATTTTAAAATTCCCCTCCATGCCCATGAATCCTTTGTTGGTTAGTCCTCTCTAAAATTTTCTTTACTTACATATTTAGCTCTATGAATTTTCCCCAAAGGCTTTGGTCATCCTTGAGGATTCTCCATCTTAACTTTGCTATATTAGCCTTGTTTACAATTTTAGCTTTTCTATTTTGAAACCCTCCCATTTTCTTATGGTTGAAAATGATGTCCCATGGCCCAAGTCATCTTTAGTTTGTTATTTCTAAGACCCAAAATAAGTTCCCCTAAAACTTATTAATTTGCTTTAGATTATCTTTAGGAAGAGAAAGGATCCTTTCAAGATATTGTGGGATAGTTGAGATGACTAAGGGTCTCCTTGTCCAAAGCTCATCCTATCAACTTTGGACAAGGTCTTCTCCTTCAATCCATAAGCTTATATTTTCCTTTTTTAATGCATTAGTGGAAAGTTTCTTTTTCTTTTTTAACACTAGAGTTAATGATCGGAGTCGCAAGATACTTCTCATCTTTATTACTTAGTGGGATTTTAAGAATCCTAGCCAAAATGTTTTGGAATCATTTATTAATATTCCTAGAGCAAAGAAGAGAAGACTTGGCAATTTTGGATTTTTACACGTTACCTTGGCATATTTTGATAAAAGATCCCTAATTTTAAGGCATTCCAGAATAGTAGTTTTGGCAAAAACTAAGCAATCACCAACAAATTGGAGAATGAGAACGTTTAATCCATTTCTTGAAGTAAAGACACCAAGATCATCATTTTTAGAGCCAGAAACAATAATTATCATCCTTAATAGAGCTTCATCACAAAGAACAAAAATGTATGGAGAGAAAGGGGGGGGATCTCCTTGTCTAATGGCCATTGTTTGCTCAAACCGAGAGTTTGAAGACCGATTAACTCAAACTTGAAAGGATACAATGGTTATACATTGCATTATCCAATTGACCCACTAGTCCAAGAATCAAAATCACCTCAAAGCTTGTTCAACAAAATCCCATTCCAAGCAACCATAGGTTATATTTTATAACAAATGTATGTTAGACAGTGTGTAAGCCCTTAGCCCCAACTAATATATTGTACCTGATTTATTATGATCTGGAAGACTCGACCAACCAAAGGGAAAAAAGATTTCTTCCTTCATCTAATAGCTAATACTGTGTTTGGTCAACCAAAAAAAGATTCTTTTGATGAATTTGGTCGTTTRAAGGCTTAAATGACTACTACAATGTTTGGTAATCCTTCCCACATCCTAGAGTCATTTTGAAAGATATCTAAAGATGGTAAAATCCCTCCAATGGTTAATACATATATAATATTTTATATGTATTTTCTAGTGTTTATTATATATTTATATATTTATTTATAATATATATTATAAAAATAAAAAAACAAAAAAAAATCAATGAACTGAATGGGCGGTTAACTAAATCGATCAATTGGTTAATTGAGATTCGGTTTCACTTATGAGTTTTTTAGAAATTGCACTACTAGTTTGGTTTGGAAAATGGGCCCACGGTTCGGTTAACCAAACTGTGAGCACCCCTAACCTGAGCTAACATTATATATAGTGGATAGTTGTCTTTTGAGAGCAAGTTTGTAAGAGTCCATTTGGTGAAGAGATTTTTGAGCTTCAATAGTTTGAGAGGTGAGAAAAAATGAGAAGATTGTGAGCTTGTATAGTCTCACCCATCTATTGTGTGTCTCTTCTCTAAGATAAGAATCTTGATAATATACTATTGAAATTGAGTAGTTTGAGTTTGTATTGTTTTAGCTACCTATCTTTGAGGCTTTTGTATCCTACTATTGTGCTATACTTATAACATCCTTGAGTATAGGAGGTGTTCTTTGTTGAACACCATTAAGGTTTGATTGACACCCAAAAGCCAAATAAAAGGTTTAATAGACATGCAAGCTTTACCAATTTAGTCTTGTTGGCACCTGTAAGTCCAACTAGTAATGTATTGCAAGCACCTCCATTCCCATTCCCAAGCTTTACCAATTTAGTCTTGCTACTAACATTTACTAACTTCTCTATGTAATGTTTAAACTTGAAGGTTTGCTTATCTTGTAGAAATTGCACCTTATTTTGTTTTTGTTTTTCTTTTTTTTTTTTTTTTGTCTACAAGATACAAATTTCTTGGTGCAATTACTAAGCTACTAACTTTACTAACCCTTAAGGGTGATCATTCTTGGCCCGGCCTAGCCCGTAAATTTTCGGGCCTGGGCCCAAGCTGTTGTGTGTAAGCCCAACCTAGATCGGGCCTGCAATATAATATAATATATATTTTTAAATATATATTATAACATTATATTATATATGCTATATATATATATATATATACAAGTATATTCTATTTTATGCTAAATGTTTATTACTTTATATAAGATATAAAAATTTTAAGTTTTAACATATAAATAAATATTAATTAGTTGACACATGTCAATACATGTGTGAACAGTTGAGCCAACTCAAGTATGTAAATTGTCTTCTTAGGCAAGGCCTTCATTTCATTATTTAAGCAACGCAGGACTTATAAGTATACTGAATGGTAGCACTCATTATTTAGTGTTGTTCCAAGCCCCACATTATTCAAGAATGGGAATGGAGGTCTTGCCTTCATTTATAAAAAGATAGGTAAGTCAAGCCAAACCAACTCTAAGAATTAAATGAGGTCCATGCCTTTTTTTGTGCATAGGCCTAAAGGTTAGCGAAGCCCAATTTACCTTGAGCTTGTGTCATACTTTTTTTTTATGCATATAATTTGATTTAAAAAATAAAATTTAAATAATTAAATTTTTATTATTGGATGTCATTATGCTCGGAAAGCCAGTAATCCCAACCTGGGCTAGCAATTTATAAGTTATGCAACTTAATGAACCCCTTACCTTTTAGGAAAGTCATGGTAGGGTACTATACTATATTTAGGCTTAAACAAAATTGGATTTCCTTTATTTTAAACAAGTAATACAAAAGGTGTAATTTGGTAGAGCCAAATTTCCCTCTTTTACTTTGACTACACTTAGGACCATTCAATTCTAATAATAGGAATTACTTCCCTTATTATTTTGTTAAAATATTTTTTTTTGTAGATATGTAGGATAGTTACTTGATTAAGAGGAGATTGCATCGGCAAAAGTGGAGATAGATAGGCCATGAAGGTCATAATGACCAGAACTTACCAAAATGAACTAAATGAGAATGTTTTATGCTATTCTCTACAACAACTAGTGGATCCATATATGAATATTGATTTCCTAAATAGTCAAGTAAGCTAAATTCTGTCATTTTATTGTAGTACTATAGGTACATCTAAGAATACTTAAAAACTCAAATCAAGTCAAAGGAACACACAAAACTAACGATTGGGACGGAATGAATACTTACAATATCCCACCAACACAGTGTTTACAGGCAAACCCTACTATTTGGGTAAAGTTAAGCAATAATACCAAAAGATCATCAATTATTTTCCTAATTGAACCACATGATACACGAAAAAATATATCTAAAAAATTAAATCTTTGCAATTCCCACATATTTCTCGAAAAAAAAAACTCAGGGATTCTAAGAAAACACATGAAACAACATACCTAATAAAAACCCTAATATCCAAGCGCAACCACGATTTCCTCTTCCTCTATCAAGACGAAGATTCCAAAAGGACGAGCTTTGACACTCTCTCTTTGTTGCCTCTTATTCTTGAGAGAAACATTGAAAATGATGAACTAGAAGGCGACTGACAATGGCATATAACAGTAGGGATCAAAGCATTTTCAATTAGAAAACCCAAGAGGTTTTGATGTTCAAATTGAAAAGTAAAAAAAAGATGTGATTATTCCTGCAAAATCATAAATTAGATCCAAAAATCTTTTCCCAATGAATGAACATATTGTATCAAGATAAAGATACCATAAGCATGAATTCTCTCTCTCTATTGCCTGTTGTTCTCGAGAGAAATACTGAAAACAATGAACTAGATGGTGGTTGTAAATGGCATAGAATAGTGGGGCAGTTAGATTCGAACAAGAGGGAATTAGGCGTAGAATAGTGGAACTTAGGCAGTTAGCTTTTAGACGTAATAACCCATAGAGATATGGATTGAAAGAGTTGGGGGTAATTTTATTGTTCGAAAATATACTGGACAATGACATGGAATGTCAATTGAGTGGGGGATGCACTGGGATTTTGAAATAATGGGAGGATTGCAACAGYTCCCCATTTAACATATAGGTTTTTCGGTGTTCAAAATTTGTTAAATGGGTTGTGTAAGGTGTGGGAAAGACGATATCTTTCTTCAAAAGACAAAGGAAGATCTACGGAGTAGACTCAAAGGGGAATAAAAAAGGAGGGGCGCGTATAAGCTCAAGGGTGTCTTCAATAAGCTTTTTTGGTGTCTCCCCAAACTACAAAGAGGGTTCCCGTATTTATGGAGGAAGCGTTGGGGCTCCAAAAGGTAGGAGCCAAGTGTATTCGTCCAATATCGAGGAAGGAAATATACAACTTGCCAGTAATTATTGGATACGCTACGGGGTGTCGCCACGTGTATCATGAAGATACCCTTGGGGATCAGCTTTCCTTATCCCTAAGATCTTCATTACTCACGAAGGCTACTACCTTTCCTGTGTACCATCACTGATCCTACATGGGGGATATTGACGTCACCGTCTGAAAGTTGATGTTCATTGGCGCCATGCAAAGATTCGCGAGGCACTCCTTTGTAACGGTTCCGTGTGTTTGGGTACGCACTCAGATTTCGTCGCAGGTTCAGTTCATTGTCCTTCTGATCTATTGTGGGTGTGACTTCATCGCATAGTTAGAAAAATCTTTCTGATGTCCATTTAGTGTCTGAGTATTCTTTGAGGGTCTATGTAAACTGTATGCACCTACATTAGCCCCCCTGTTTATTGATAAGTAGGATCTTAGCAATAAGCATATTGCTTTGTTGGGTTTGGTGTTTTTGCTCACAAAGTAGTTTTGCACATATTGTGTATTCCTTATATTCGTGTATGGTAGCTTGATACGATATAGGGTTGATTAGCCCCCCTATCTTTTGGTGAGTTGCGTCCTGACAGCATTTGGTGTTATATGGATCGCGTGTTATGATTAGTCCCCCCCCCTTTTGGATATTGGCGGCAAGTAAGTCACCAAAAGATAACGAGGCGGTCGGTTATGGGATGCTAGTTTTGTTGGCTTTTCACAGGCTAATTGGTGGTTGGGTCATAGGGCTGGTCACCCTACCTCCTTTTAGTTTTGATAAGACAACTGCCATGTGTGGCGCTTGGGTTCCCGTTAGCTTAGTGACAACGTTAGATACTTCATTATTTTTAATGCCACATTTCGCGGTGTGGTGTTCTTTGCTCGGTGTACTGAGGAGGCGTAGTGTTTTGTTTCTTTGTGATGATTCTTCTGGATGTGCCTTGTCGGCTTCCCATTTTTGGGGTGGTGTTCGTCTATAAAAGGTAAGGGGACGTCTTATTGTGTATCACAATGCTTTGTATTGAMTTCGTGTTTCTATACTTGGAAATAGATCTTGGTCAAAATGGTGCACAACTGCCTGATGGCGAATCTATGGGTTCTAATTCGCCATCGCCAGTGGGGTCGGCATTGTTGCTCGAGCATGCCATGATCCGCCATCAACTAGGGCAGTACTGTGAAGAAAACGACATCGCCCCTTTGGGGTACAATATTACTGATGGGGTGGTCGTTCATGGCATCTGCCCGCGAGATCAATTCATGGTGTCGAGGGAAGTGGTGTCTTTTGCGAAGGTAGCCATTCGGTCTAGATCTGCCTGTAGTGGAACTGCCCGTGGTAATTGTCAGTCTGGCACTGAATACGCTCACGTTGGTGATGTCAGAGATTGTCAACCTCCTGCATGATCGAGTTTCGTGRCCCATTCTTGTGCAATGAGTGAAGACTTGTGATAGCCTCACCGCAATTGGTTTTAAAGTCGCGGGGGTAGAGGAGTGCGTTGTTCGATTGGCACACGTATTTTGGAGGGCAGTGCTTGGGGACACGCCGCTAGTCTGCGGTCAATCCTTGGTGGATGTGCGTCATCGCGTGGAGGCAGGGGAAGCCAGACTGGAATTGGCCACCAAGCTTCTAGCGGAGTGCGAAGCGGAGGTTGCTGAGTTATAGGCTTATGAGGCTTGGGAACCTCTGCTTCGGGACATCGAGGTTGTGAGGGCTGGGTGGGTAGGTTGATCGATGTTGTACTTCATCTTGTAAATATTTTAATGGACGTTGTACAATTATAACAAATATTGATGTTGGTGTTTTGCTTAATTTTGTGATTGTCCAACTCAATCTCAGCACAGTCTTTATCCCTAACATGTAAAACTCTTTTAGTTGGACTACTTGTCTATGTTCACGCTACAATACTTGTGATGTTGCGATAACGCCTCGATACCTTGTAACTACCCCGTCCATCGAGCCTAAGGTGGCTTGCGGAAAGAGAGCAAATCCTTGAGTTGTAGTATTGTCAATATACATCTAAATCGAYTGAAGTGATTCAAGTCATTGTCCCATCGGGTCTTAATAATTAATTATTTCTGGACAGGTGGCGGTTTGTGATAGTGTCGCCTGATTCTGCGCCTCCTAAATTATTACATTTCAAGCGTGCAATCAAAATGGAGTTAGCGCTCAATACAGTCGGGTGACGGTTACTGACGGAGTGTGTCTTTTGAATTGATGAGGTCTTCCAATCCCGCCCTGCTAGGGGTGTTTAGGGAATTTTACATTATTGCTTTCGTCCTAACTAACCCGTCGAGCTCTGAGTGGGCGTCTGTTCGTGTGCCTCGCTACTGTTCGTTTTGTGACATGTGTGACTATTGAAGGGGTTTGGTTTTACAAAAAGGTGGGAGCATACTGGGTGTACTAGTGTTCACTCCTTTCTGTGCAGAGATAATTTCAATTTCATAGACTCCTTTGAAGTTCGATTGGTTTGTCATCCATGGCTCCACGTCACCACCGAGACATTAGGATTGCTGGGTGGGAGAGGAGAAGAGAGACTAAGAAGAGGGTCGAGAGCCCTTTTGTCAATTTTGTACGGATGATAGACATGGCTGAACTGCTTTTGGAATGGGAGGCAGCTTTGGCCACTACCAGGGTTTTGGCCTCCTGTTCTTGTGTTGAGAGGTATAGAGGGTATATTCGACCCTGTTCTTGCGACTGAGTTGCTATGCCTTTGCGGTCATTCAGATCAATCCATGTCCTACAAGTGTCAGGAGTCAAGGATTGACAATTCAAAATCCGCTAACAGTTATTCGACATGGGCAAAATTTGTATTTGAAAACCCCATGTATTGTCGGATGTTGCAGGACTCCGGTCTACTCAGGCTCATAGACTGTTACATAGGCTTATCCGGAAGGGAGGGTGTGAAGTATGTGGGTCGTCTGGTGGAATTGTGGTGTTGTTGAACACACACATTTGATGGGGCATTTGGAGAGTTCATAGGGACGGTTGAGGACACGGCCACTCTGTTGGTGGTGCCTTATTCACCCATCATTTGCAGCATATCGAGTCCATCCCCGTAGATTACATGGAGTTATGCGATTAGTTGCTTCATGCGATAGGCTCTTTCAAAGCATAGGAGGACCAGACCTCAGCCAGCGGAAAGATGCCCCTAGAGCACTGGATAGAGTTTTGGTTCGAGTCGCATGGAAGTTGCGACGTAATGGTGAGGGGTAGGGACAATCAATGCCATCTCACCGCATTTATCTTATATGTGCTATCCCGGTTTCTCTTCCTTGGTCTGCCAGACTATGGGATGCATACTTCTTTAGTCCCCCTTGCCATCCTTGCCGCAACCTGTCACCGGCTTCCTTTGGCTTCCATGTTCGTGGAATACTTGTACAAGCAGCTAGATGACACTGTGACGCAGTCGGTGGATCCCAATTGTAAGTGTCGCGTCAGTTATGTTTATGCTTCATTTCTTTGGATGTTTCTCTATGAATGGTTCGATCTCACGGTGACCCCGCGTCCGCTCGCGCATCTCAGAGTTCTAGTGGCGACTCTGCAAGGGGACGAATTCGAGGAGAAGATCTTCGGGGTTTGCAAGGGGAATCGATGGTTACAAACCAGTCACCATAAAAGCTTCCRGATAGGTGAGATTGACGTCCGAATGGCCTCCCTGGGTTGATTCAAGTGGAGGCCCTATTCCCAGATAGTTCCCGATACTATGTCGTTCTGTGCCAATGCACCTGTCCCCGTCGACACAGACCAACATTGCGCTTTAGATACGAGTAATGTTGCAGCGAGCATCATGTGGTTGATCGCATGGCTCGGTGTGATAGCCTATCTCGATTGCAATGGCGAATCACAACTAGCTGTGTATTGCCCGGATCGGGTGATGCGACAATTCAGGTATGATGATCTCGGTGGGCAATTTCCATAGGCCACCGGGGAGGATGTGTTCTGGGTTCGTCGACACAATCGAGCCTTCCTAGGTTGTTCGCATTTGCCAGTTGTCGGCTTCTATCGGGAGYCGCAATGCAAGGCGCTACAATTGGCTTATCTTTGTGCATTGTTGGCGGGATTCCAAGAAGCCATTGGGAAATCCCCTAGACCTCGCCTTGTCTTAGCACCTTCGAAAGATCATGTTTCCAACTAGGGAGTCGTCCCCATCTCTATCGCAACACGTCTTCCAGGAGGTGTAGGCAAACGCAAGGAGGCAAATGTCTCGCTCGGCGCCGACAACGGGCAAAGTTTGGTAAGTTGGCWGACATCTATGGATAGGTCGTGCTATGTTGTATGACATGGTAGTTAACTGTCGGGTTTTCTATACTTCCACAACTGGTACATCGTAGCGGTGCCCAACCCAATGATGATGTTGTCGGGTTTGATGGGGCAGGTCATGGGGTCAGTTGTGGTTATTTTCATATTGACCCTCACATATTCTTTCTTCTCTAACTGTAGTCTGCTGACTGTTCGTATTTGAATTCTTACAGGATTCGCTCGTTGAACCAGTCGACGGTGCAGCGGGGGAAGTAAGGAACGAACAACCCCCAAGTTTGAGCCTACGGTCAATGTGGTGGGTGAGGGTTCCGATGAGGACGCTCGCGACAAGGTGAGGTCGGCGATGCTTCGTGCTGGGCAAATGGCAATGAGCTCATGTGCAGTAGTGTTCGAACCGCAGGCCATTGCTGCTGCCGGCAGTGTTAACGTGTCTAATGCTGCTGGGGAGGGGACCAATGCGGCCGACGATGGTGCTGCTTCACTTCAACTAGAGGTTGCTGGTGATCTGGAACATTGTTCTGAAAGTGCAAGGGAAGGTCCTGAGTTTACTCTCCCTCCTGAAGGACTATTGTATGAAGAAGAGTTGCTTCAGATCCAACAACTATTGGAGTACTGCGATCACCACAACCTCCCTCACATTTCCCAATAGTGGATTCGGTATCGGTCCAAGGCAACGAAGTGAAGTATAGCATATCTAGTGTTGTAGCTTCATTTGTGTCCCATGTGGTTCAGGTAGGGTGGTTGCTGGAGGGAAAGTTACATACCRATTTCGTGAGTCCTGCTTTGAATACTGTGGTGATTTTGATGAGTCGGATAATGAGTCAAGCATCGGATGAATTGTCATGGACCGGTTTTGCTTGCTGGATGGAGGCCTGTCGTGCTTTCTCGTCGATGGGCTTCCGCATGGGGCGGCGTATTGTAGTGTTTGCGCATGATCTCTAGAAGGCGGGCTCCAACATGCCTCAGGTAGACTTTGTTCCGCTAGTTGAGAGACATTTAAGGATGACGCAAGGTCGTTGAGGCCAATATGAAGAGGGCTACCGAAAAACTTGTGACTCTAAGGGACGAATGCGCATGACATGAATGGATCCTAGAGGATTATAGGGCGGAGTTGGACTCCTTGAAGAGGAACGAGGAGACCAGTGGGGTGATAGACGCGATAATTGTTGTATGCAGTGAATGGGCCAAATAGTTTCTTTCATTGTAACACACCTTTGATGGGGCACCTTGGTACTTTGCACTGTCGTATTTCAAAAAAATGTAATGTGCAATTTGCAATTTGTTGAGATGTGTTAACAATGTAAAAAAAAATTCTTTGTTGTGAATGACATGGTTAACACAAATGACTGACTATATGTGTATCTCAAACGACGAGTGTTTGTCGCCAATGGCTTATGCTTATGTTGTTTGGGAATGATCCCGTTGTTATTTTACTGGGTACAGCCCCCCTGCATCTTGATAGATTTTCTTCTATCAAGAAAATCGCATGGTTGTGAACCTTTGCCTGGCGTGTGAATGTTGAGTGGTAATCAAATTGCTCAGAGTTGACCGCATTGTATATTTCGTCATAAACAAGTATTGTCGTAAGTGTTACGAGAGTCTATCGCAATCGAACACCATTGCGAGTGTGATCAACAACTAATTGTGGAAAGAAAACGTGTGTGCCCCCTTAGTTTGGGATTCAGTGTAAGTATTAGTCTTTGTCGGAGAGGGTTGCTAATATYAGTAAGAGTGTCGGGGTGCCATGATTAGCTATTCCTGGGTTGAGAGCCCGTTAGACTCTGTCGTGACTAAGTATTGGCACCTRTATAGTGGACTTTATCACTGATGGAGCAACGTTATTCCAATATTCAAGATGCTATTTTATGCGATAAAATTACATGAAATGAGTAAATATTTAACGTGTTCGTTGGGGAGAAGTCTCCCATAGTCGCGATGTTGTCGTGTTTGATGTCAATGGGGGCCCTCCATGGGCAATGTGGTTATGGTTTAGTTTATATAAATAATCAGCAAAAGTTTGGACTTTATTGCAATCCTACCTAGGAAGCGACTGCACAAGAGGCTTATTTTGAATATCAGGCCTTTGTTGTCTTTCGGTGTGGGTGTATGTGTCTTCGACTTCCGTGTGGGTGTGAGGCACCGATGATCAGAATTAGTGTTGTGCTTTAGCAAAGTATGCTAGTTGCACGAGATGGGTGTAGTTTGTCATCCTTGGTTCATCGCAGTTGGACATCAAATTTATGCCTATGATTTGAATAGGAGTCATACCTGCTGTTGTTGAAAACCCCCTAATGGTTACGTGAGGGTGTGGTCGTACCTGGGGTTGCCAGGGGCCTTCTCATGGAGCATGCGGCATCGTGGAACTGGCCACAGAATCAAACTGCACCCGGGGTTGTCGGGGCCTTCGAATGGAGTATGCGGCATCGTGGAACTGACCATGGAATCARACTGCGCCTGGGGTTGCCATGGCCTTTGCATGGAGAATGTGGCATCGTGGAACTGACCATGGAATCAGATCACGCCTGGAGATGCCAGGGCCTTCGCATCGAGCATGCGACATCGTGGAACAGGCCACGAAATCAGATTGCACCTGAGAATGTCAAGGCCTTCGCATGGATCATGCGACATCATGGAACTAGATACGGAATTAGATTGCGCTTAGGGATGCCAGGGCCTTCGCATGGAGCATGCGGTATAGAGTGCACAGGGTTACCGGGGTTTTGAGTTGCGCCTGGGGTTGCCAGAGCCTTCGCATGGATCATGCGGCATCATGGAACAAGATAGGGAATTAGATTGCGCTTGGAGATGTTAGGGCCTTCGCATGGAGCATGCGGTATAGAGTACACAGGGTTGTCGGGGTTTTGAGTTGCGCATGGGGTTGCTAGGGCCTTCTAATGAAGTTTGTGGCATCGTGGAACTGGCCATGGAATTAGATTGCGCTTGGGGATGCCAGGACCTTCGCATGGAGCATGCGATATAGGGCCCCCAGGGTTATCGGGGTTTTGAGCTATGCCTGGGGTTGCCAGGGCCTTCGCATGGAGCATGCAGTATAGAGCGCCCAGGGTTGCCGGGGTTTTGAGTTGTGCCTGGGGTTGCCAGGGCCTTCGCATGGAGCATGTGGCATCGTGGAATTGGACATGGAATGAAAGTGCAATCATGGGGTTATTAGGAGATAAGAGTATATATGTATATGTATATATGAGAAGTGTAGTCAATATTCATCGCATTAATCGAAATATATCCATTAGCGATAATTATATCATGCTATCCAGGGCGTATTGGTGTGTCTTGATTCTTTTCAAATAAAACGAATGCACATGTGTATAAAGGAAAAACATATTTTGTATCTACAAAGAGAGAGAGAAAAAGAAGGGAGCAATATCACATATTCGTGCAAGTAAAAAGTTAAGAACGGTGTACATATGATTATTCAACTGCAAGATCATATTGTGAAAAGTCAAAAAGTCAAGATCATTCGTTTCAAATAAAATGAATGCACATGTTTTCAGCACGTAGTATCCCGATTTATAAGCTTCTTTTATTAGGTAAGGTCCTTCCCATGTTGGGGCAAATTTCCCCGCAGATTTGCCCTGCCTAACGTTAAGGGTTGTTTTTAACATGATGTCACCTTCGTTAAAGCCACAGGATCTCAAATGTCTATTAAAGTTGGTCGCTAGCGCTTGTTTATATTTGTTTTGCTTTTCTGTTGCTTTGTCTCTAACTTCATTTATTATCTCAAGTCCATTTGCGAGTAAGATATCCGCGGTCTCAGTCCCAATCTTCTTGCCCATCTGTGTGGCTACTCTTGTAGACACAACTTTGATTTCTACTGGCAGTACTCCTTCTTGCCCATATACCAGGGAGTAAGGTGTCGCCTACGTGCCCTTCCTGATTGTGGTGCGATAAGCCCATAACGTCTCTGATAGCTTTTCTGCCCAATCTTTCTAGTTGTCACTTACACTTTTACTTAGCATTTTCAGTAATGTCTTGTTTGTGGCTTCCGCTTGACCATTGCCCCGAGTATAGTATGTTGTTGACGTCCCCAGTCTTGCTCCATACTGCCCTAAAAGTTATCGGACCTCTTGCTTCTTGATTGACAAGCCGTTATCTGTTAGTATCCACATCGGCACCCCAAATCTGTGGATGATCTGTTGCAAGAAGTTTGCAATGTTGTTAGCGCAAATTCGCCGCAAGAGAATGGCTTATGCCCATTTAGTGAGTAAGTCGTCGCGACAATGATGAAGCAGTACCCTTTGGACGGTGGGTGTCTCTTTCCTATAAGATCTATCCCCCACGTATGAAACGGATAGGGGGTAATAACAGGGTGTAGTGCATTAGCAGGTTTGTGGATCCTGTCTCCGTGAACTTGGCATTTATGACAACGGCGTACGTGCCACTACATATCCTCCAACATAGTTGGCCAGAAGAACCCGAGATGCAGTATATGGTTGTGTAATGCGAGCTAACCCTAATGGGTTGCAAGTTCGGAATTGGGTCGCTTCCAAGATATCGTCGATTTCCTTGCCCGCCAAACATCGCAAGGGTCTACCTGTGTGCGATCTCCTGTACAACATGCCRTTCTGGAGCTAAAATCTCTTGATCTTTGATAGTAATTTTCTCCTTATGTTAATGTCGATCGGAAGTATGCACTTTTGCAGGTACTCTACGTATACCTTCCTCCAGTCTTCATTGCAGATCACCAAGTATTCTTTGCTATCTGACTGCGGGATGCACTTGCTGCATTCCCGTTGTGTTTTATTTTAGTCAAATTTCATCGCAGGCCAATAGTGTCCCAAACATTGTAATTTGCAAAACAAGTGCTCCATGGTTGCTCCACAGGTGGCTTCATGTACCTTGCCGAGCGTGACTTCCAGTTCCTTCTTTCCTAAACACCTTGTCCTCACGCCGTTCAATTCTCGATGGTACAATACCCCTTGCTCCAGTTGAAACTTCGCGATCAACCCTATATCCTGGGTCCCCATGATCTCCCCTTTTAGTTTTCGTATCACTTCATGCCTCTAGTCGTCGACCGCTATCTACTCCTCATCTTCCACCTAAGCATTTAGGGTGATGGTCAACTATTCGTCGATGGTTTGGACAGTGATTTCTATTAGTTCGGGGCTGGCTTGCATCTTGGATCCTAATGTGGCCAGGGCTTCAGTGAACCTTTTTTTGGCTCTATCTTTATGCTTGAAGCGTACGTTGAGACCATGAATCAGTTTTTGTATCAATGTCCTATATGGTAGGATGGTGAGCTCTTTTACCGTCGTGCTTCCGTCAAGTTGCCCGATCACCAGCTTCGCATTGCCAAACACCTTTATCTTCTTCGCGCCAGATTCAATAGCTTTCATCATACCAAGAATCAATGCTTTGTATTCTGCTATGTTATGCGAGCACGAAAAATGGAGTTTAAATGAAAAAGCCATCGTCCATCCATCAGGGGGAGTCAATGTTACTCCAGCGCTGGTAGAGGTGCTTGTACTACTTCTGTCGAAGGTCAAGATCCACTCGTTGTCCCCTGTCAAAGCGACCATGGGCAGATCTCCTAGGATTTTTTCCGATATAGGAAAACCGGAGTTTAACGGGAAGATGGCCAAGAGGTCGGCCACGGCCTGACATTTAATAGCTTTGGGCTATGTACACTTCACATCGTATTCATTGAGTTGTATCATCCACTTCACAAGCCTTCTAAACAGGGAAGGTCTGTCCATAAGAAACTTGATCAAATCACTTTATGCGATGAGCCTTACCTTGTGCCCAAGGATGTAATGCCTAAATTTCTGCGTGGTGAAAACCAATGCCAGACATTGCTACTCCATGTGAGAATAGTTCTTCTCTGTTGTCTTGAGGGTCCTACTGGCGTAATAAATGGGGGTTTCTAGCTTGTTATAATCCTCTTGCGCTAGCAGACACCCTATCGCTTCCAGCCCTGTTGCGATGTACATCTTGAACTCACATCCATCCTTAGGAGGCTTCATCACATGTGCTTTAGCCAACGTTCGTTTTAACTGTTCGAAAGCGTCTTCGTGTTCCTTGGTCCATTTGAATCCAGTGGCTTTCTAGACCAATCTCATCAGTGGTAGGGCCGAGTGAGCGAGACCAGGGATAAACCTTCTTAGATCGGAAACTTTTCTATGGAAGGCCTTCAACTGGGGTTGATTCACCGACTACAGCAAATATAGAATGGCCCAGACCTTACTTTCATCCGGATGTATTCCGCTTTGGTCTACCCGGTAACACAGAAATTTTCCCGATTGCACTCCGAATGCACATTTCAACGGGTTTAGTAGTCTCAGTTTAAATTCTCGGCATCTAGTAAAGATCTTCCTTAAGATTTCAAGGTGCTCCTCTTTCTTCTTAGTCTTCACTACTATTTCATCCACATAGCATTCTATCTCTCGGTGGATCATGTCATGAAAGATACTAGTCATCGCTCTTTGGTATGTTGCCCCAGCATTCTTAAGCCCAAAGGGCATTATCTTGTAGTAAAAGTTTCCTATGGGCGTTCTAAAAGTCCGTTGTTTCCAACGGGAGCCCTTTGATGTCCTCTTTTCAGATGCCCATGAGATCCAGTGTGTGGATCGGCATGAGGTTGACAGAACTACTAGGATCAACCATGGATCTCCGCATATCATATCCCCCTATTTTAGGCATGATGTACAGTGGTCAGTTATGAAGGGGATCAACCGCCAACATGTCATTTGTCGTGAACTCTACATTACTAAGATTGTAGCTGCACGGCGGTGGGGGGGGGTGTCGAAAGACTTTGGCTAGTGCTCTGATGGCCAATATCTGTATTGCCGAGTTGGCCCCTTGCTTGGTGAAGAATTGACATAATTCCTCGCTTCGCTCCAATCTCTCTATCAGGGCATCCACTTGGTGCTGCCCTGCAGCCCCGACTACATTGACGCTGCCTCCCCGAGCGTGTGCTGGCAGAGGATCAGTCTCTACGCGAGCCGGTCCTTTGGTTACATATTGATCCAACTTTACCCTTTGTGCAAATATCCTCCTAAGGATGAAACAATTCATCCATTCATGATGCGGGGTTTGATGGTATTCGCACCACCGGCCGTTGTGCTTCGCCTTTTTCTGGGTTTACTCCCAGGGGTGGCGGTGGCAAGGTGATGACCCCATCTTCCACTAACTTGTTCATGATCATGATTACTTCTTCCTTGGTACATGGAAAAGGGGGAGGTGTTGGCATATCTCTTCTTCCTTGGTACACAATAAAGGGGGAGGTGTTGGCAAATCTATTCTTCCTTGGATGTTATTTATTTGATACGGCCCCGGTCTGACCATTCCACGGTCTCGGGGTCTCCTATCGACTGCATATTCCTCCTCTCTGGCGTGCAGATTTGTGCCCTTGACCATCCACATTGTCCTTTCCACGCATTTCCAAAGTTGACTAAATGTCTCCGCCTCGATGTTTTCAATGCCTATGCAATATGCCGGTCGCATGCCTTGAACGCACTGTTCGGCAAARCTCTTCTCGGTGGCATGCTCATCAAAAACATAATGGGTAAGCTTCTAGAACCTCAGGACATAGGCCAATAGATCCTCCCCTGGCCCCTGTTCTACCTTGTGGAGATCGGCCATTGTCAGTTTCCTTTCTAGCGTGAACCATTTCGATAGGAAACTCTTTGCCAACTCCCCCCACAAAATGATCCCCCCGAGGGTGAGGCTTATGAACCACGTGTATGCTGGCCCTATCAACGATTTTGAGAACTCTCATACTTTGAGGTCCCCGTCTAGAGCAAAGGGTTCGAGAGATTCTTCGAACTTGCTTATGTGTTCCTGCGGACTGCCTCTTTGCCTATCGTACTGGGGCCACTACTACGAGGAGGTGTATTCGGCAGGATACAACTTGTATAGGATACGATAGAAGTAAGGCTTTTGCAAAACTGCCAAATCCTGTGCCTGGCCACGACTCTCAACCACCAGCCCCTAAACGAACTCCTTCAGTTTGTCCCTGCTAAGGGGAATTTCGGATGACGGGTTAGCTCCGGGTGAAGTGTGGGGTTGGTAGGCGGGTGCGGATCCTGCCTAGGACGAGGCCAGGTTGCCTCCATGGTGTTGTCCGGGCACACCGGGGAAGGTGGGTATGACATTAGGGGTGAGCCGGTTGGGGTTGGAATTTGGGACACTAGGGATAGTGGCGGTAGGTGTTTGTTCCACATGGGCTAAGCAACTCAATAGTATTTGGAGGGTGCTTCTTGTTTCCTCCACGCTTTGTTCCATCCTCTTGAACCGCTCCTCGAAAACCAAAAGAGAAGCTTCGAACCTGTAAATTTTGCTTGATAGGATCTCGAAATCAGCATGCATGGTTGTCTCTACTTCCGATCGGTTCTCGTTTCTGAGGTTGACGTTCTCAGGGGTATCGTTTTGTTCCTCGAGGATAGTAGTGAGGTTGATCCTTCTTGTAGCCATCCTTTGTGATCAAAGATAGCGAACTAGAGATTCTACTATAAGGTGTGGGAAAGACGGTCTCTTTTTTCGAAAGACGAAGGAAGATCTGCGGAGGAGGAATGAGCTCAAAAGGGGAGTAAAAAAAGAGGGGYGTGTATAAGCTCGAGGGTGTCTTCAATAATATTTTTTGGTGTCTCCCTGAATTACGAAGAGGGTTCCCATATTTATGGAGGAAGCGTCGGGGCTCCAAAATGTAGGAGCCAAGTGTATTCGTCCTATATCGGGGAAGGAAATATACTGCTTGCCGGCAATTATTGGATACGCTACGGGGTGTCACCACCTGTTTCATGAAGATATCCTCGGGGATTAGCTTTCCTTATCCCTAAGATCTTCATTACTCACGAAGGCTACTACCTTTCCTGCATACCATCACTGATCCTACGTGGGGGATACTAACGTCATCGTCCAAAAATTGATGTTCATTGGCACCACGCGAAGATTCATGAGGCACTCCTTTGTAACGGTTCCGTGTGTTTGGGTAYGCACTCGGATTTCATCGCGGGTTCGGTTCATTGTCCTCTCGACCCGTTGTGGGTGTGACTTCATYGCATAGTTGGGCGAATCTTTCTGAGGTCCATTTAGTGTTTGAGTATTCTTTGAGGGTCTAGGTAAGTTGTATGCACCTATAGGTTGCGTTGTCATTTTCCCTTGATAAAATAACCCTATATAGATTAGGCGTACACAACAAAGTAGCTAATAACTAATTAATTAATCTTAGTTAATTAGTTTAATTTAATCAAGGTAATGAAGTTAATTAGTTAAGGTAATGACTTTAAGTCAATGAAATGAATTGATTTAAAAATTAATTTTTTAAGTTAATTAATTAAAGAATCTTGTAATTAATGACTTAATTATGTTATCATTAATTAAGTAGTTTAATACTTTAAAATTAATGAAAAGGGTCACTTGTATTGGTGATTGGATTGACCCTCATTTGTCAACTCAATTTATATTTTTATGCATGATAGTATTTCTCTCTCTCTTCTAATGTTTAAATTTCTATTCAGCCATTAAATTGCATGGTGAAGGTTTAAAGATTCATATTTCATTCTTCACATTCATCTATTCAGCCATCAAATTGCATGGTGAAGGTTTAAAGATTCATATTTCATTCTTCACATTCATATTATAGATATTCCATTGAAATCAATGAACAACTTGCCATAGAGACATCTCCATAACAAACAAGTGCAACTCACTTTGTATTTTTATGCATGACAATATATATTCCTTAGAATAAATCATTTTATACTTCCATTACTCAAGTTTGTATAAAATCATCAAATTCCACATCATTATTTAAAAAATTCATAATTTTTGACTCCAAATCAATATTTAAAGGAGATTGGAATTCAATACAAGGTTTTCAAAACTGAATCGGACAACGAACCAGTCAGGGTCCAGTTCTCGGGTCGAATGGTCTGATCGTTCGAACTGAATGGATGGTCGTTCTGATAAAAAAATAAAAAAATAAAAAATAAAAGACGGTCAAAACTGTTGGATGATTCGACCGCCTGGGTCAGTGATTTGTTGACCAAATCAACAGTTTTTGGTGAAATAACAGTTCTGGAGTAAAACGACTTGACCGGTTCCCGATTTTTGTGGTCCGATCATCTGGTCTGGTCCAATTTTRAAAACTATGATTCAATAAAAGAATTTAATAAAAAACAAGAAACGGAAGATCAATATCGACTTCTCTCTTGTGATTATTTTGACTGCTGATAAATTGTTGAAATACTCAGTTGTTGTTGAACTTTCCTGATTTGGAATGACTTGGCAACCGAAGGAAACTACTCTAGAAAGACTAGAATATATAATGTTTTTCCTAATAAACTTTCTTCTCTATGAATATGACATTAATTAGAGATTTATAAATATATTGTAAAGCTTCACTTATGATGAGAGGAAATGAATACGAGTTTGATTTGGAGTTATGTGACATGTCTTATTTAGGAGGTAACACTATTCTATTAGAGAGGCTCACCGAGGGCCAAGGCTAGAAGATTTAATTTATTCACAAGAAGCCAAACTTTTCAGGAAAGGGAACAAAGTTATAAGGTCTTAATTCGTGCCTTCAAGTGAATTTAAAATTAATATATGGCCATTATCATTGTGAGTCAAGATGTATTATGATTTTCTTAGAGTATTTTATTAAGTCTGAATCATGTAGGTATATCATTGTAAGCACGTTAAATGAGTACTTTCAAATTTTTTTAACACTTGTCCCTTGAAATATCCCTAACCTACCTTTGGAAAAGACTAAAGACAATCTTTAATGGTTGTCAAAGTATTTATAAAGTGTTCACTGAACGTGCTTCCTATGTTGTGCTTACGAGATCTAGTCCCGTTAATTTTATGGTGGCTTAAAACCTAATTCTGATGTTATGTGCTTCTAGACTAGTTTTTATTTGATTTATAGTGATTTTGTCCTATTTGAAAATTGTTTAATATTTCTGGTTTGTTTTATTGGTTATTGAGCATATTGAGTGGTTCAGATATGGTGCATTGTGGTTTCTATGGTGAAAGTGGTGGGCTTACAACTTTTGATGAGGGCAAGAATTACAAGAAAAACTAACTTGCAAAGCTATTGTA
The DNA here is from genome assembly GCF_000365185.1 of Nelumbo nucifera. The sequence continues at coordinate 1,082,873 of NW_010729237.1, read as the reverse complement.
TGTTTGTAACTGAGCTACCTTATTTTGGTTTTATACTTCATCCTTTTAGGGCCATTTTCATAATTTGATACATCAGTTGTAAAATCCTTCATCACTTTTAGGAATAGTTATTCCCTACCCCTCCTTTAGGAATGAAATCTCAATCCTGCTGACTCCCATTTCCATTCCGATTCCAATTCCAAAGGATTCTGATTCTGACTGTAAACCAAATGAACCCTTAATTTTTATAAATCTCTCTCTCACACACACAACATTAGCTTTCTTCTTTAACATGGCTCATCACTAAGGATGCTACTTCGCATCCAAACAAAAGCCAACATGTAATTAAAGCAAACTGTTTGTCCTTTTGATCTTCTCACTAGCACAAGAGCAAAAGATGTTGTAAAAGACGAAATCGTGAGTTTATCATAATTAAATGCCTTCTTTTTTTTCAATTATAGGTTTTGCCAATAAATAATTTCCTTTCTCTGTACTTTAGATGTTTGTGCTGATGTTAAATTCTTGTAACTTGGGATTACATATTTACAATGTATTACTTGTAGTTTGGGGGTGCTACAGTTTTGTTCATACTCCAATGAGCAAATGCATTAAGAAAAGACATCTTGGTAAAAGTCTGAATATTCAAGGCCAAACCAAGGAATTAAAATTTGTTTGTTTCCCCTTGAGTTCACCCAATTTGGATAGTTTCTTTTAGTGGAAGCTATTGGATTTTCATCAACCAAGTGATATGGAGAAAAAATGCATTCTCATGGTTAGACCTGTTCATGGGCTGGGTAGCCTGACGGCTCGGCTCGACTCATTTATATAATATAAAATATATAATATTTATTATAATATATATATATATATATATTAATAATTTAATATATACACTTTTTATTTTTTTTCTTTCTCTCTCTCTCTCCCTCTATTCAGCAGCGACATGAGTTATATACTTCGAGCTTTTATGAGGGCCTGGCTCGGGTCCAAGTTGTAGGCCCGATGGTCAGGTCGGGCTCAGGTTCGGACCTTAAAAAAATCCGTTAATGCAAAATGAAAGCCCGGCCCATGAATAGGTCTACTCATGGTGGATTTTTCCCAATAAATTTGTACAATAGCAGTGTGGGCTTTTAAGTAACAGAGTGTAGAAGGATTCACCATTTGCCTCATTTTTAAATTGACCTATCGTTATGGGGAAAATCTATGATACAGAAAAGATATAGTATGGAAAAAATTTTGGCGAATCAAAACCCACCCATAAATTTTGATAAATAACACCTTATTCGCTACCACGTTTATGATTCCAATTTATTGGTCAGTTGCTTTTTGGATACCATATCTTTTTCATATCATAGTCAAACCCATCGTTATGACATGTTTTCTCTTAAACTCAGATTGAGTTATAGTGAAAGAGAATACTGTGTTTCCTTGGTTCAATAATTTAAGACAAGACCATTGCATTTTCAATTTAATTTCTTACATCTTTCTCATATTTGAATATGAAGTAGACAAATTGTATAAAAATATATAATGGGGCCAAATTTGATTGCCAACCAGAGCTAACCAGGTGACATTAAGATTGAACAAGGGCACCCTTATGCATGGGTTCCTTGGGCCAGTTTGGAAAGCCATCTCCTAATGGGACTAGAACTCTTCAATGGACATGGTGTACCTCTTTTTAGGGGTGCAACCTTTTTCTGGGTTAGGGTTGGGATTTTGTTAAAATTTCAATAGGCCCAACTCAAAACCCGAACCCAAAACAGTATAAACTGTTAAGTTGGGCCAACCCGATTCGCACACCTACCTCTTCTATAAGTAACTAAGACGCACCTTGGATAAGGTATGCACACTCCAACCCTCCTTTTGCTCTACACCTTGTCCTTAGCCTTCTCGTCGATTTAGCCACATTACCCACTTATTGACTGACTTAAGCATCCGAGGTTTCTACACCAGGGACACACCTTGGGGATCTTTGATTTTGTTGTAGGCCTCTACAGAAACAACTCAATTCGTACATTCTCATTTCCTCCATTTTTATCTATTGCTAGTTTCTAACGACAACAATATCATTTGAACATATTGTCACAGTAATATAATGCTTAATCTAAAAAATATATCATATATTACATAATTTGATTAATTATAAATAGATGATCTAGTAGTCCTCAGTTTTCTTTTTTGTACCCAGCACAGGTCTCCTTCGCTAGTCTATATATCTGTTAAAAAAAGTCATGCCATGTTAGCATGCCTCTCCTCCCCCCCCCACCCCTTTTCTATTTTGTGTTTTACTTTTGAATTTTTTATTTTTAAAATTGAATAAAATAACTTAAGTAGCCAATCATCTTTAAGACTTTTATCTCTTCTCATTAATTTACCAATATTTACTCTCTATCTTTCTCTCTTCTTTTTCTCATTAACCCCTTTAGTTATTTCTCTTCATTAATCATGTCATTAACTTTCTCTCATTCAATAACTCACTCTACTAAATCCCTATCCTCTTAATTACTCCATTAAATTGATTAAAATTCATTATCTATTTTTTCTTTTATTTTGATTTTTTTAATTCTTTAAAAAATGAATAATAAACCAAACACACTTTGCTTAGGGGTGACCATTTCAACCCAACCAAGATATTCTAAAGGCCTAGGTTTTGTGTCAAGGCCTGTCTCAAGCCCCCAACCCCCAACAAAGGGTGACAATGACATTCAACCTTGAGTCCTCACAACAACTAGCAAACTAGCTGGCACCTTCACCACTATACAATACCTACAATGCCCTTAATGGATTTATGGACATCAATGGTCAATTTCTAAGTTTAGACCAATCCATGTATCATGCTTCATATACAAGAGAAATAATGGAGAAACAATGAAGGAAATAGAGAATAACAATTAATATAAATAAATAAGTTATATTAGCATTCAAATTTGATAATACATTATAGGGTTCGACTATAATACTAGAAAGACATGATATCCAAAATTTTTTTGCCAACCATCATCATAAACATGTTACTCAATCAGGTGAAATTTATCAAATTTCACATGTGGGTTTTGATTGCTCAAAACTCTTCCAATACCTTGTCTTTCAGGCATTATTGATTTTCACTATACTATACCATTAATTATATATTTATTTATGCATAATTAAAATGGTTATTTAATTAATATTAACAACATTGCACAACATACTTATTTATTTATTAAATAAAAGCTACATATAAATAACAAAATAAATACACATACATTCAAACAAACAATATTTATAATATCAGTACTTAATTAATTAACTGTATGTATTATAAAAGTGATATTAATTAATTGTAACTTTAATTGAAATTACACTTTAGAATTTTTGAAAATAAAAATTTTAATTGATTAGCAACAATTATTTTAAAACCATTTAATTAAATTTTAAAATTAATCCATACAAGATAATAAAATTTCAAAAATTCTAAAATGCAAAATTAATTGATAACATTTTAAAATAAAAAAATCAATTAATAAGAAAGAAATTTTATAATTATTTGATAAAATGATGGTGTTATTTATTAAATGAAATTTAGATAAAATACTACATTCAATTTAGATCATTAGAAATAAAAGTTTAAAAATTAATGAGAAAATAGGATAATCTTCACTTTACCCCACCTCACACATTTTTATTTGTTTTCAAGAATTTTAAATAAAATATTTGTAAAATTTAAATAATTTAATAAAAGATAAAAAGTAATACAATTAGGAATGCCATAATGCTCCTTCTAGGGGTGCAACTCAGGTGGGTTGGGTCAAATTGAGGGTCCATTTCAAACCTTAAGCTTGGGCTTGGCCCAACTCAAGGTCTAACCTGAATTTAGCAAACCAAGCTCAAAATTGAACTTAGCTCAACACATCTTAAGTTGTGCTTAAGTTCGGATTGAACATAGAATAGATTGATAATATTTAGATATGTATAGATGTGTAAATTAGGCCATGCTAGATTGGCATGGCACGACCTGTGTGCGACCCGTGCAAAGTGCGAGATGTGATGTGTCATGCTTCCCTTCCCTAAGATACTTTGGAGGATCGGCCCAACATAGCCCACAACTCGAGCCTAGGTGGGTTCGTGTTGTGCCATAGGCAAGCTGGTCCACAGGTTGAGTCTTGGGTCAGGCCGGACTACGGATCGGGCCAAGCCATGTTTTTTAAAAATTAAAAAAATGAAAAAATTAACATAAATTAAAAAATAGACAAAATTCTAAAAGATCTTAAAATTTTATTTTATATGAATTTTAATATGTATAATTGTTTATATATATGACATATGATTTAATTCTTATATATAATAATTGTATGTATAATAATTATTGTTATTATATAATTATTATATTATTTAATTTTATATATATATATATATACTGGGCCATAGACCTAAAACCCTAAGCCTGACGGCCCATACGATTGTGCTGTGCTTGGCATGGCCCATAGTCCGTTGTGCCAGGCCGGCTTACAATGATGCCCGATTTTCACCTTTAGATATGTATACCGTCAAATGTTGGGTATACTCGGATCGAGGCTCAGGCTACCGAAAGTCTCAAGTCTCAACCCAAGTCCAACCGGAATTTAGGTTGGGATGATTTTTTTTTTCCCCAACTCAAAGCCCAAAARCTCAAGCGCTATATATGCAAAAACTGTGGTTGGACCGGGTCGAGCTCGGGTTGGGTCCGCCCTAGTTATACCTCCTTTTGTCATACGTGCGTTGCACGTTTCCCTGCTGAACTCGATGATCTCTTTTGAGATACGCAAGTAACGCCACTGCTCAGGCGCTCAAAGCACTTACAGAGTCCAAACCCTAAACCCTGCCAGCGGCCTTGTTGCATAGAGCCGCGGTAACTGCCTTCTGCTTTTCCCGCCATGGAAGGCTTGGAAATGCAGGAAGCGTCGCTCACCATGGAAGAAACCGATGATCTCTGCAGCTCTATCTTCTCTCGATTCAGCAACTCCACTCAAGAAGACCATCAGCGCCTCTGCGCAGTCGTCGGCGCCATGTCTCAGGAACTCAAAGACCAGAACCTCCCTTTAACACCACTAGCTTACTTTGGCGCTACCGTCTCTTCTCTACATCGCCTCTCAACCGAATCCGAAGCATCCGATCCTGTAATTGCCGGTCTTCTCACTCTTCTGTCCATGGTTCTCCCGAGGGTCTCCGTGGCTGTTCTTAGAAAAAAAAGGGATTTTGCATCGGGGCCGGTGGTTCGAGTCCTTCGTAATCAGTCTGCAACCGTTACTGCGTTGACATCGGGATTGAAGTGTATTTCGCATTTGCTCATAGTGGGTGACAAGGCTAGTTGGTCGGAGATAGCTGACCTTTATGCGCTGCTTCTTGGCTTTGTCACCGACTCTCGCCCTAAGGTAATCTTATAAGCTTCATTGTTTCTATCATGTTTTGCAGGATAAATTGCAGTTTCTGTCCAGTTTCTAATCATTCTCTAGTTCAAAAATTTATCTTTCTACAGTTAAAATGAACGTTCTATTTAATTCGTGCCTGGTTTGTATGAGGATTGGTTTATCTTGATTCACTAATTTTGTTTCTTCTTAATTGCGTTATTTCAGTCCGAATTTTGTCTTTTTCCAGTTTAAAGATTAATATTCTTATGGACTAATTGGGCATCTCTTTTTCATTAAATTTTTTCTTATTAACATTTTCACGAAGTTTGCATTTTTTGGTGGTGGTGGTGGGGGTGGGGGGGTCTTGACCATTCATTAAGGTTTTATTGGCATCCTGAAAGAATTAAATTAACTGCATTATTAAGGTTATGGATTGTGTCTTTCATAATTCCATGGAAAGCTACATATGTAACCTCTTATATTATGTGTGTTGACGAAGTTGAGTGGATGGTTATTAGGTGAGAAAGCAGTGCCATCTTTGTCTTCGCGATGTCCTGCAAAGTTTTCAAAGATCAGCAGTATTGGCACCTAGTAGCGAAGGGATCACAAAAGTCTTTGAAAAGTCTCTCCTGCTTGCTGGTGGATCAAATTCTACTGCATCTGAAGGACCCAAGGGAGCTCAGGAGGTTCTATATATTCTTGATGCTCTAAAAGATTGTCTTCCTCTTATGTCATTAAAGTTGACGGCTAGCATCCTAAAGTACTTTAAGTCTCTTATCGAACTTCATCAGCCACTTGTTACTAGACGAATAACAGATTGTTTGCAAGCACTTTGTCTCCATCCAACTTCAGAAGTTTCACCTGAACCACTGCTTGATCTTTTGTGTTCGTTAGCATCTTCAGTATCTGTCAATGAGAAGTCGGTGGATGCCATGACCTTCACTGCTCGCTTGCTTGATGTTGGTATTAGAAAAGTTTATAATATGAATAGGCAAAATTGTGTGGTTAAGCTCCCTCTTGTATTCAATGCACTTGGAGGTTTGCTACTTTCATTCCCATTTTATTCCTAAATTCAAATTCGTTCATTTGTTCTTGTCAATTTCTGTGAGATTGGGACATCCTCATTCAAGTTGATATTTTTTATTGTTTTGAACATGACAATATCCATAGCTATATTTATCTTCATATGTCTATGTGTCTGTATTTATATCTAGAGGTGAATTTATATAATATATGACATGTAATATATGTATAAAATCCATGTTATGCTTTGTCTAATATAAGATATTATACAATTTATCAAAAAATATAAGATATTATATATATTTTGTATTATATGTCTCATATTACAATGCTTATGTATGCAAGCGGCTACTTTAGGACAGCATCCAGTCTACCCTTCCCAAGACCCCAGATAGTTGGAACCTGCATTGGGTAATGGCTTTTTTTTTTTTGATGAATACATTGGGCAATGGCTTTTTTATTATAATATAATTGCAAGCTGGGCCTAAAGTATTGGGCCATTTGGGCTTGATGAGGACCTGGGCTGTACACAAATCCTAAGCCCAAGCCCTGAAATTTCCAGGCTGGGCGGGGGCTGGGCTACAAATGATCACCCCTATCTATATTCAGTGATTTAAAAGCTCAAGGGCCTTTTAATGCAGGATGCAAAGATCAAGGTCAAGTTCACCCCTTTACAAAGCATGGTACAAATTTTTGAAAAGAAAAGTAATACACAAAAATGCAAACTTGAATTTTAAAAGGAATTGCTTTGAAAAGCCTATTGGCTCAAAATAAAATACATAAGCAGAACATATAAAACATATTCAAAGTAAAAAAATGTGAAAATAACAACAGACTATGTGTATTGTACCAAAGTGCTTTAAGCACTCAAAAATTCAAGCATGTGAAACTTTCAACGTGCTTATTTATCTCCTAGTCATAGTTTTCAAGGCGCCAAGGCGAGGCTAGGCGACAAGCGGGTGCCTTGTTGCCTAGTCGCCTAGGCGATGGATTTTTTTATGTAGAGAACATAGATCCTAGGGTAGTTCCCTAGGTACCATAACCATATTTCCTTAAGAATTATTCATAATTTTCATAAGAAAAGTATAGAGTTCATGAAGTATAGAAAATCAACATATTCATGAGAAGAAAAAGAAGGAAAAGAAAATTAAAAAAAATATAGGGGCTGCACCCTTATTTTTGTTATAGGAAAAGAAAAGAAAATGTGTAGTAGTAGTAGCAAATCTATTGGGGGCGTCCATTTCTACAAACTGTTACAAAAATAGTAGTAGTACTAGTGTACAAACAATAATAAAAGGTAGTTTGGATGTAACAAAAAAAGGCATGTTTAAAAAGGGAACATGCTTGGACTAAGGTGCTAGGTGTACTGGGCACACGCCTTTTGAAAGGAATCACACCTAGGTTTAGGTCGCCTTTTGAAAGGAATCTCACCTAGGTTTAGGTGAGGCACATGCCTTAAAATGTGCCTCACTTGTGTGCCTARATAGAACATCTGTCTATCTATCCCTCCCTTTGGAGGGGACTTGCGAGTAGACATGTTTTTAACACAGAATTTTATTAAAACTTGAAAAAGGGATTACAAAAAGAGGTTGTTAGAACCAAAACCCTTTACAACAAAACAATCCACCGCCCTATTAACATTGAGCCCAATACAAATGATGTATATGTACTCCTTGCTTAGCTAATCCATCCACCAAGCCATTAGCAGACTCTCTGACCCATCTTACATGGATGTGCATCTGTCTTGACAACATCTTGAACCACCCGAACTCATTTCTAAATTGTGATAATACCCCTTCACTTTTCAACCAACCAATGATTATCTTTGAGTCCCCTTCTACAATCAGCCTTGTGATTCTCATTTCCTTTGCTTTTTGCATCCCAACAATTGCAGCCATGAATTCTGCTCTGACCGAACCACCTTGATCAATTGGTCCCAAAAAACAGACCACAAATATTCCCACCTCCATCTTGTGTCACTCCTTTAATTATAGATGGACCCGGATTGCCCAAATTGCTTCCATTTAAATTAAGTTTCATCCACCCATCTATTGGGGGGGCCATTTCTCAATGGTTTTTTGTTTTCTTGAGGAAGAAAGAGCTATTGATCTCCAATTTCTATAAAGTCTTACACTGAAAAATCTGAAAATAATTTCAAAGTCTTCACCCAATGTGCTTCTCTTACTGTAAGTTGTAGCTACTTTAAGAACTTCCCCCATATTTCTTTCACTCTCCTCAAATGTTCTCAAGTTCCTCTTCTCCCAAACTGTGCATGTGCCTCTTAGAGAAGATGGGCTAAAAAGCCTTTCCAAGAAAATATGAGGGATCCACTTGCAACCAAAAAGAGAGCAGAATCATTCCCAAATACAACAAACAAAAGGACAGGAGATTAAGAGGTGGTAAGCAATTTCACCATTCAACTTACACAAAATGCACCAGTTAGGAGACAAGGACCACTTTGGTCTCTTCTTTYGCAACAGGTCACATATGTTTATGCTTCCATGATACACTTCCCTATAGAAGGCACTGACTTTTGGGGGGATAGCGGCACTCCATACTTCTTTCATAGGAAAGGACAAGGATGAAGAGGTGGTCGCAATGAAAAAAAAAGGATTTACAAGTAAACAAACTTGACAGACTGAGGGACCACACCCAACTATCACCCACAAAAACATCAAAAACCAGGTTACCCAATATATTCAACTGGCATGACACTATGGCGATTTTAGACTCTTTTCTCACTAATCTCAAATTCCATGCTACCCCAGAAGAGGAAGGAGCCCCAATGAAGTCAGACACAGGTTTCTCTTTAAGGCTTGAGAGAGCATACAAAGCAGGGAAAACATCTTTTAATAGGAGCTCTCTGACCTTTACATCTTCCCAAAATCTAATCCTATTACTAGAAGCTGGATTATACCTGATAAACTCAAGATATTGAGGGAGGATACCATGCACTGCTTTCCATGGTGCTGCTTGATTAGCCTTTTACAGAATATTAGCATCCCATCCATTCCTTGATTGCCCATGAACACTTGAAACCACTTTGTGCCACAACCTATCATTCTCCAAGGGGAAGTGCCACAACCACTTAGGAGAGCAATGTCTTTCTTACTAATGTTTCCTGGTCCAACCTGCCCACTTCTTTCTTTTTAACCACCATCCCCCATCTTACCAAATGATCCTTTTTTTTTCCGTCTCCCGCTTCCCAAAGAAAGTCCCTCATTAATTTCTCTACTCTCTTCACAACCGCTTGTAGCATCCTAAAAATAGACATGAAATAAATAGGGAGATTTGCCAAAGTGGATTTTATAAAAGTGATTCTCCCCCCTAAAGAAATATAGTTCCTTCTCCAACATGCTAATCTTTCCTCACCTCTCTCCAAGATTGGATTCCAAAAGCTAATAGACCTCAGGTTGCCATTTAATGGTGATCCTAAATATTTTAAAGGCTGCTCCCCTCTCTCACACCCCAAAATCTCATCTAATGAGTCTAATTGCTCTTCAACATTTAGACCAACCACCACACTTGCTCCAATTAACTTCTAAATTAGACATTCTTTCAAATAGGCTCACCACCAATTTCAGATTTTTCAACCTCGGTTCTGTTTTCCCCATCACAACAAATCAAAATGTCATTTGCAAACTGAAGATGGATTACCATCACTCTATCTCTCCCCACCACCCAACCATTAAGAAGATGCATATGACTAGCCCTTGTTATCTATCTACTTAGAACCTCCGCCACCATGGTGAAGAGGAAACGGGAAAGGGGTCTCCAGTCTCCTTGTCTTAGACCTCTGCAGGCTTCAAAATAATCAACCACCACACCATTAACAATCACCGGAAGGTGGCTTGTTTTCTTACAYGACAATTCCCCAAAACCACAATTTCTCATGATATTAATTAAGACCTTGCAGTCCACCCCAATGACAACACAACATACACGACGTCCAGCATTCCACCACCTAAGATTGAACCACCAACCGTCGTGGCACTTTGTTGTTGGGGGCCATCATTTGGGCCAACCGCACCAAAACGGAACAGGAGGCCAACATCTGCACCAACTCTCCAACACCTAATGGGGCAAGGGAGGAAGTTGCCCCTCCCTTTTTCTTAGGTCTTTTTTGGGCCTCAACACATTCATTTGCAATAAGAATTTGATCCACAATCTGTCTATACTCTTAAGCCTTAAAGAGAAACCTGTGTCTGATTTCATTGGGGCTCCTTTGAAATGAGAGATTATCCTAAATGAAAGCACCTTTGTAATGAGAGTTTATCGAGGGGAGAACTTTCTTAATCCTCAGAGACRACACCTTAGCTATTATTTTATAAATGCTAGTAACCAAGCTGATAGGTCTGAAATCCTTCARATGACTAGCATTAGACTTTTTAGGCACCAGAGTAATAAAGGTGGAGTTAATTCTAGGATTAATTATCCCCTAACATTCTTGATGAAAGGCCATTGTAATCCTGACACATGTCTACTTGCAAGTATATGGGGTTGGCAACATGAATCCTGTTTCACCATTCCATTCTGTTTAAATGCCATATCCATTGTTAAATTATGGGCACTTAAATAATTTCTAACTACTTTGACCCATGTCCTTTTTCTACACCCCTTGGGGCCCTTGCCCTTTTAGCCCCATCAACTTGCAATAGATTACTTCTTACAGGTGCTGTTATTGGTCTTCTATGCACATGACCAAAACCATCTTAGATTTTTTTTTTTTTTGATGAATAAAACCATCTTAGATTCTTAGTCTACTTTCTCACATTTTATCACTTATTGTAGCTACTCATAGGTTCTTTACAATGACTTCATTTATGACCCTAGCCTTTCTAGTTTTCCCACTCATCCATCTCAGCATGCCATTTCTGCTACACTCATTTTTTATGAGAATTTGGCAAGTCTTAGTGCCAGCTGCCAACCTGATGCAACCCTCCTCCATCCAGGCTTGGGAGCGGCAGTGTAAGACAAGCTCACACTGGTGGAGTTCAACACTATGTATTATGTATGTATATATTAGGGAAAAAAGTAATTTATTAATATATAACACATGCTCTTTTGTGTTTCTGACAGAAATTTTGGCCTGTGAGCATGAGGAGGCCTTAGTTGCAGCCAACGAGGCATTGAGAAGTCTAATACATGCATGCATTGATGAAAGCTTGATTAAACAAGGAGTGGATCAGCTTATGGAAAATGCAAAGGGAGAATCACGAAAATCTGGACCAACCATAATAGAAAAGATATGTGCTACTATTGAGARTTTCCTTGGTTATCGATATAATGCAGTTTGGGACTCGTCATTTCAGATTGTTTCAGCAATGTTTGATAAGTTAGGTACTATCTTTATTTCTTGTTATTCCTCTCAATTATATTTCATTTCTATTCAACAAATTCTTGTTATCAAAGATATACAAGCTTGTTCTTTGACCTGTAACTGAACCTAGAAGTTATGCTATTACCAATGATGACACCATGTTGGACTGTTGGGAGGTTGCAACCTCAAACTTACTCAAAACCTACATCTTTATCTGTGTTGTAAGCTGCTAATAAAAATGTATCTTGACTCCTGAATAGAAAAGGAAAAAAATAGCAAGTCTAAGGACTTGATATATGGTTGCTTAAATCATAGAAGTGCAAATGTGCAAGTGGCTCAGTGATATTGAGTTTCTTATGCTTGTAAAAGCTATTTGGATAAACTTCTTTATAGTTTCTACCTGGGGTATAGTAAAAGCTAACATTTTTGCCGGAGCTTGGTCATTTATCAATATTGTTGAATAATTGTTTTCAAATGTTCAGGGAAATATTCTTCTCATCTGTTGACGGGAATAATTAAGAGCTTAGTGGACTTGCAGAAGCTGCCAGATGAAGATCTCCTCTACAGAAAACAGGTAACTAGAATTTGTTAACATGTGCAGCATGTTTTGCTTGTCAACCTTAATATTCTGCAGCATTTTTAATCTTATTCTCTTGCAATAAATTCATTCGGTTGACTATGTCAATACTACAACATTCTCTCGACATTTTTCAGATAAAGAAGAATTATATCCATAATTTGAATGTGAGTGAGGTATCAATTATAAATCAGGAGAGAGTTGCAGGAATTTTTTTTGGGGTACTTAAAAGGTATCTGCTTATCGCCTCATTCAAGATTAAGAATAGAGTTTTTTGAGTGGCCACTTAGGATCAATATTGAGCTGAATGTTTTGAGAAACCCCCTAAGTTTGAAGAAGTTAGGTGAGCATAATTTCCAGGGATAAGTATATGGCTCTGGGTGGAGATGGTTTATTCGTGTCCCTTTATCAATAGTGTTGGAAGACCATCAAGTTGGATCTTCAGGTTTTTACAAAATTTCATCAAAGAAGTGTAATAAAAAAGGGGCAAATGCTACTTTCCCTGTCGTGATTCCATAATGTGCAAAAGCAGTCCAACCCTGATTGGTGGGAACTCTTTACAAGATTATAACTAAAGTTTCCCTTTAAGGTTGAAATTAGCGGCTAGCCCTTCCCTCCCTGATTACCCACTGCCAAAGGGCCATTATTCAGGATAGGCAGATTGTTGATGAAAGCCTTATTGCCAATGAAAGCTTGCAAGAGATGATTATGTTAGGCTAAAAGGGATGAGTTTGTAAATTAGATCTAGAGCAGGCTTATGATTGAGCAGACCTTGTTTTGGAGAGGTGTTGCAATGATTATTGGTTTATTATTTAATGGTGTTAATAGGTGATCAGATATGTCAAAAACACATATTGTTCAGTTATAGTCAATGGGAAGGTGGAGGGTGGAAGGTGGAAGGGTATTTTGAARCCAAAAGGGCGCTGAGGCAAGGTTACCCATTATTACAATTTTTGTTCGCCCTTGTTATTGGATGATTTGATTGAACTCATAGTTAGAGCATATAGCTTTGGTTTAATTCATGGGAGGAGAGGAATGGTAGAGTATTTGAGGAGAAGAAAGGAGATCGAAGAGATGTTATATAAAGTTTTGCTATTGAAAGGAGTAATTCATTGGGTAAAAATTTCTCAAGGTATTGGAGAGCTTTTTGGTGCTGAAGGAAATGGTGATTTACTTAGGTGGTAACTCGGTGCCCGGCTCATCAATGCAAAGAAACTGCATTTTTTGATAAATGAGTAAGATGCAAAGAAATTACATTTCATTAAAAAGGAAACTACCAGAATTAGGTAAAATGAAATTAAAGTTTGATTGGTAGCAGCATGGGTAATCCAGGACCATTGAGTGGTGGAGTGACCTTTGGGAACTGTTAATAGCACAGTTCTAGCTCTCTATTCAAGTCCAATGGGATACAGGGATTCAGCAACAATGGTATTAAAGCTGTGCTGCAAAGATATAAGAATGGTAAGGTGTTGAATCTAAAAAACATGGTGGTGGAGGGAGATCCAAAAGCAGTTGTGGGCTGGCTATGCAAGAAGAATCAGGTCACATGGCAGCACTTGAATACAATGAAGGAAATACAAGAGATGGGAAGAAGAAAAAAATTACAGAATATAAGTTAGCTGTTAAAGTGTGAGGCTGTTCTGTAATTGCTGCATGGTCAGGATGTTCCTTGGGTAGTTGGGAGTTAAGATTTTTTAGTTCCTTCCTTTGTAATTCTGATTCTCTCAATCATTAATAAAATTTCATTGTTATTGATAAAAAAAGACTTTATCATTTGCTTCTAATGAAATTTAATGAATCTTATCTATCAGAAAAAATATAAATGGGTTAGCTGGTTCAGCCAATGATATGGTTGGTTCATGTCTAAGCAGGGAGTGAACAGACAAGAATTATTTTGGGGACACTGATGACTGTGATGTAACATATACATATTTTTAGGGTGGACTTTGGAGGCTGCAGAGCCTTAGATGATGGGATTTTCCTATGTACTTATTGTTCTTGAATTTTTTTCAATAAAATCTGAAGTCGTAAATAGCTTTTTATTAGATTAGTGAGTCTATTCCCACAAGATGTGCTGGATTTATTTTGCTTGAATTGTACCTCTAGCTAATTGAATTAACAGGGAGTTTATTACCTTTGTCCATCACTCCATCTATATTTTACCCATTTATAGAATTCTTGCCACCATATATCTGGGTTTGTTTTTTTGTACCTTTAGCTAATTGAATTAATGGGTATTTAATTTGGTTAAAATAGTGGTATAGAAGCACCTAATAGACATGAAATTTTGCTGGGTTTTGTTCCTCATGATTTACATTTCCTTCTTGTGCATACTCACTTTTAGTATTGTCACCATTTTCATTCCTAGAAAGGTAGTAGATAAATTGCTGGCTACCAGAGGCCAACAAACCCTTTTAAAATCATTGAACAGTTGTATTTTATGTCAACTTGCTTCAAGTTTTACCCTTGCAAAATCATTGAACAGTTGTATTTTATGTCAACTTGCTTCAACTTTTACCCTTGCAAAATCATTGAACAGTATAGTATTATGTCAATTTCAAGTTTCAATTCAAATTCATGATAGTTGACCTTGATGCTATGGCCTATGGATGCATTTTGAATTTTCAGCTGCATGAATGTATTGGATCAGCTCTGGGAGCAATTGGACCCGAAACGTTCTTAAGCCTAATACCTCTTAATTTAGAGGATGAAGACATTACTGAGGCCAATATTTGGCTGTTTCCTATTCTGAAGCAATATACAGTAGGTGCCCATTTAAGTTTCTTTGCAAAGTCAATTTTGGGCATGGTTGGACTTGTAAGGCAGAAAGCCCGGATGGTATGAACCTTTTTCTCAACAATGCTATTGGCATTCTTTGTTTTAAGTGTGGAGTGATATAAGTTTCATCTTTTCTCTTGCAGCTTGAGCAAGAGGGACGACTTTTCTCTTCAAGGAGTACTGAAGTACTTGTGTATTCACTATGGTCCTTATTGCCTTCCTTTTGCAACTATCCTGCAGACACTGCTCATAGCTTTAAGAATCTAGAAAATTCCCTATGCACTGCCCTTCGTGAAGAGCCAGATGTGCGTGGAATCATATGTTCCAGTTTGCAGATTCTCATTCAGCAGAACAGGAGATTGCTGGAGGAAAATAATGATACATCTAATGATGATATTAGCATCCCCAAGCATAAAGCTATGGCCTGTTACACACCACAGGTTGCAACTGACAATTTAAATGCACTGAAGGCATCTGCCCCCAAGTTATTGCAAGTCTTATCTGGGATATTCATGAAAGCTTCAAAAGATTGTGGCGGATGTTTGCAGGTATGTCCACTTTCTATTAATGAATAAGTTTTTTGATCAATAACTGCTTCGTTTTATTAAAGATTTAACTTAAGTAGAACAGGTGAGAGATAAACTATCTTAATTCTTCCTGCATCAATACACAAAATTACAATAATGCCCAAAACCTTTGATCTCTTCCCACCCCCCTTTTCACTAGTACATCTGCAAAAAGAATTTGCACTCATAACACATTGCAGTTTAATTTCTGTATTTTATGTTGGCCAGTTAAACTTCTTCCTTTTGTTATGGTAGCACCAAAATCCATTTTCCTCCTTTTGCAACCAACCTACTACCAGCTTTGAGTCTCCTTCAACAATCAACTTTCCAATGTTCAACTCCTTCCTTTGCACTTCTTCCAAGGCTGTCAAGACCTCAGCTCTTAACCTACACCAATTGGACCTGAAAAGAAAGCTAGTATTTTTCCCCTTCATTCCAGAATACTCCTCCAATGCCTAAGGGATCAGGATTCCCTTCATTGATACCATCAAAGTTCAACTTTTTTTTTTTGATAAATACCATCAAAGTTCAACTTAATGAAGCTGCTAATATTTAGAGACCAAATAGGGTATATAACAACCTTAATTGGACTTGAAACAGCCACCTACTTACATTTTCTAAGAAAATCAGAATATTGCCACAATGTGACTGTAAATTTATAGCTTCCAACTCTGCCTCTTCTTCAACCAAATCAAAAAGAGCATTTCCTTTTTCAAAAGTTGTGAATATAGTTCCTTTGAGCTTTAATCGTTGACTTGCCACCTCTGCAATCTTCTTCCAATCCTGAACCTCTTCCTTCATTTTCAGCTACCAGCATCTTATTCAACTCTTCTTTCCTTCCTGAACATCCATCTTACACTTCCAGCTCCCTCTTGCTATGATTATGGTCTTTCCTTCTTTTCTTCCTTCAGGGAAAACCAAGTGTTTCCTTCCTTTTTCAAAAAGTTCAAACAGGGCAATGAAGCTACCTCTGTCATTCCTCCTCTGCTTCATATCTTCTTTCTTCCATCTCCATAACACTTCCATTACAAGCTCTTTTCTTTGTGCATGGCTTCAGCAACAAAGTTCTTGAACCACACAACAAAGATACTTTTCCCCAACTCTGACTTCTTCAAACTAGTGTTTTAAAAGCGCAAGGGCCAATTTGCGCCTGAGGTGCAAGACGCAAGGCGAGGCGTGCACCTTTTTATGCAAGGCACAAAAAATACAAAAAAAACTAAAAAATAAAAAAAGTCAAAAAATTGAAGAAAATGCCAAAAAATTAAAAAATGCAAAATATTCAAAAAATATTAAACATAATGTTAATAAAAATATAAACTTAAATTTTAAAATAATTGTTTTAAAAAACCTATTGTCTAAAATTAAAATACATAAACATAACATGTAAAGCGTATTCAAATGAAAATTTAAAAATGAAAACAAACATATAAAGCATTTTCAAGCATGTAAAACCCACAATCTCTTTTTCTCCTCAATTGCATTGCTTCAAGTAGCTAATGTGATGTAAAACATATTGCATTCTTGATTCTATGAGTTGCCTTTGTACCACACCCCTCGAGGCAACCCTGAACAAGTCTATTTTAGAGTTTGAAATTCTTATTTCTCACATAAAAAATAATGATTTTATCTTTCATTGCATTTTAAAAAGATATTTTGTTGCAATGAATGAATGAACAACATTAGCAAAAAAGCAAAAAGCACAAAATTTTAAAAGGCACACGCTTGGGCTGAGGTGCAAGCCTAGGCGCACCAGGCGCGCGCCTAGGACCTGGGCGAGGTGCTTACCCAAAAATGCGCCTAGGCGCGCCTTTTAAATCACTGCTTCAAACAATTTTGGCTTCAAACTTCACAACTGTCCTCCATATGACTTTTTCCAGTACAGAAAGGATAAATAATAACTACAATCCGTTTGATAGAAGGAGCTTGTGCAGAAAAATAAGCTTAGATTTTCATTTATTCTCCAAATAACTGCCCTTGTAGGTGTATATGATGCTCAAATGGACATGAATAGAGCATTATGCCAACTATATGGGATAGGCTCCTTCACTATTTTAAGGCCCACTTTCTCTATGAAATTGTTTAGACCTTGGATATTTCCTTGTTTATCTAGAACCATCTACTTAGATAAGACTTATAAAAGACCATTTTGTAAGGTGCAATGAATGATCTTCTATGACATGCCCATGCTATCATAGTCTAATTTCTCTCATTTTATCCCCTATTAGGATTATTACTAGTTTCCTATCAGTGCATTAATTTCCAATTAATGTTTTCTTTTTGTTACACATCTATATCACCATCTGTATTTCTGTTTTACACATTTATGAACTGTTATGTCTTCTTTGCTGGAAACTCTGTTTCACATACTTTATAGCCATTTTTATAAAAAGTTTTATTTAATTATTTATTTCACTCTGCTCCACCATGGATGCATATTTTCTTTGTTCACCCTAGGGGTGTTCACGGTCCGGTTTGGAGATCTCAGACCAAACCGGTAAATTACGGTTTGAGAAATTTCCAAACCAAACCAAACCAAACCAGACCAAACTGGTTTTTCACGGTTTGGTGCGGTTTCTAATACGGTTTGGGGACTTGGCCCATTCTATAATTCTATTGGGCTTAATCCAATTAGAAAGCCCAAATGGCTTCCCTAAAAGTTAAAACTTTAAACTTTTATTTTGTTATTTTATTATAAAATAAAGAGTTTATTATACATTTATAATTTTATGCATTCAATTTAGATATATTTTATTATATATAATATTTATACATCGTATACTCATATTATATTTATACATTTACATTATATATATAATTTCAGTTTATGGTTTATGGTTTGTTTCAATTTATGAAATCTAATAAACCAAGCCGAAACCGTAAACTGTAATTTAGAGAACTATCAAGCCGAACCAAACCGTAAATTCGGTTTGGTTCGGTTCGGTTTTACGGTTTGAACCATATAATGAAGTAATGAACACCCCTAGTTCACCCTCTCCAAATCCATAGGCATCATTTTGTTATCAGTAATTGAATATGTTTTTATTGATATTAATAATTTAAGATATATACTTCAAACTATACAAGCAGTACAGTCACGTTTTATGTACACCCTTGATATCCAGATACCTGTATATGCCTGGTGTTACAGTGTCGGATATGATATCTGATACTGCATCTGCACGGATACTTATAGATGTACTATATAGCATTAATACATTATGTAAAATGGTACATATTTAATAGATTATACTATAAAAAAATCTGCACATATTCGGAACATAATTAAATTTGGCAGGACAAAAGTTTTGATAAATAACATTTAGCTTGAAAAGATGGATAGAAATGTATGGTATAATCTTACTACATGGGATACCCATGTTCCTAAATCCTAACCATCTCCAAGATTTTAGGATATGGAGAGTTTTATGTATGCTTCACGCATCTCTATCTGTGTCCATATGCATGTCTGGACATCATAGAGATATACATATACACAGCTATGCCTTACCCTCACTCCATAGTATGATCATCGCATCAAAACGCTTCAACCGAGGGGTACTTCTCCCTAGTTATTTGTGTATTTACTTCTTCACAAGCTAAGGACCCAGCAAGGTGATTGGCTGATCTAGGGATCCACGCAGCAATTCTATGGGCATAATCATGTTCAATCTCGCTCTTGTTGTTGGACCAAAGCGGAGGAAGTGCTAACTTAGATGCGAACAATCTGAAAGAATACACTAATATATTGCTAATTTCATCCATATTATATTGAATTCAATCTTCTTTTAAACTCCCCTTCTGTTGTCATAGCATGTGACTTGATTTCAATCAATTGCAGTCCACAATTGGTGAGCTTGCTTCCATTTCGGATAAGGATTTAGTTGAGAAGTTCTTCAAAACCACAATGCAGAAGCTTCTAAAAGTAACTCAAGAAGCTCAGGCTCATAAAGCAAAACAGCTTAGAAATTCCAGTTCTATGCAGATTGACAATTCAGCCAATGAAAGTTCACCATCACTTTTGAGGTAGTTTTTCTTCCCTATCATTCCTAGTGTATATGTCTTATCTTCACTAGCAGTCTAATTGTCCATTCTATTTTTTCTATGCCAGTGTTCCACATTTAATCCCTAGTTGACTAAAAATTTGCAAAGATAAATGTATTGATCTTCCTGATTTCAGGGCACAACTATTAGATTTAGCTGTGTCACTTTTGCCTGGGTTGGATGTCAGAGCAGTTGATGTGTTATTTCATGCAATAAAGCCTGTTTTAGAGGTTTGTAGATACTATAGCTTCTGTGCGTTAACACAGGAAAGGTTGCAGTTATTTTGAGTAAAATGTTCTTATTATGCAGGATGATGAAGGCTTTGTGCAGAAAAAGGCATACAAGATCCTTTCAATTATCCTTAGGGTATTAATTTTTCTCATTGTTTTGTTTTTCATTTTATTTTTTGCGGATTTAAGTTTTATCACTTGTTCATAGAGGCAATGATTATTGTGTCACTTATTTTCTTTGGGATCTATGCCAAACCTTTATGTTGTATCTGTTTTGGTCCATGTGAAAACATAGATGTATAGGATGGATAGAGATCCAGGATTCAAGGGGACTTGGTAGAGATTTTCTAGATGAAATTCCTGGAGGTCATTTTGGCCATCATATTTTTTTTTGATAAATGAGTGAAATTTTTTGGCCATCATATTTGTGAACTCCAATTTTTGAAAATGATCACTGTATTTGTATTAGACAAAATGTACATGAATTCTAATTTTGGTGGAATTTGTAACCCCGATAGACCCACTTAAAGTCCAGCAAATACTTCCATCCTGTCTAAAGAAAGCTCCTCCAATATCTGCATCCTTTATGTTACCAAGGGAGTTTCTATCAAAATATTTAAATTCCAATTAATGGACTCACCAAAATAATTTTGTTGGCTCTAAAATCCCAATGGATTTAATATGTGTCTTAGGAGAACTCACCCCTAAAACCTAGCTGTTAGAGGGAAGTAACCCATGCACATATATACCAAACAACAGTATCTCATACTACTGATGTAGGATATCTCACATTAGCGTGGGAAAAATGGATTGTAACATTCCACCACACGCAGGCTGGCTTTGCACTAGTCCACCTAGTCCCGGACGAACATTGCAATACTGACGTTACCACCTGTGCTGCACGATTGCAACTGGGAGGCATGGTGTTGGCTCTGATACCAATTGATACCAATTCTTGGGAATTGGGGTTCAAGAATTCAGGAGAGTTGCAGAGTCAAGAACAGTTCTTGAGAGTTCTTGGTGAGAGGATTACTACGAATAAGAGAGAGGAAGGGACAGGGGAAGAGAAAGAGAAAGAAAACTCTGGTGTATATATTTTGCATTTGATGTTTACATCAGATTTTTATACACCGGAATTTTCTTTCTCTTTTCCTCTCCCTCTCGCTCTCATTCGTAGTAATCCTCTCACCAAGAACTCTCGAGAACTGTTCTTGACTCTGCAATTCTCCTGAGTCCTTGAACCCCAATTCCCAAGAATTGGGAATTTTTGTTGGTAATGAGATTAACATATTTTTACACATTCACCAAGAATGCTCCGACACTTCTCTCCTCTCTTATGGAACATGGAATCACAGCTCTCAAGTACATCCACATAGTCTTTCTCCTTTTTTGTTTTTTWTTTTGGTAGGCATATAGTGTGTGTGTGTGTGTTTGGATTTTGAAGTTATATGTGTATAGACTACACTGTTAGATTTAAATTTCTCTAGTTTTATGCCCTAATGTTCTTTCAGTTAATATTCTTGCTAAATTTTCCTGACAGGACCGTGCTGAGTTCCTTTCAACTAAGCTGGATGATTTACTTGATTTGATGATCAAAGTGTTGCCGTTCTGTCATTTTTCTGCCAAACGCCATAGACTTGACTGTTTGTACTTCTTGATTGTCCATGTTTCTAAGGTTATTGACAAAACCACCCACATTCTTTGTTCTTGGGATATATTGTTCCAACAGTTTAGTTAATTTCTATTTTACCAAGGGACAAAGAACTTTGATTTTTGTGCATTTGTTATCTGATTGGAACACCAGATATATTTTAGAAGTTGTAATGCGTTCTTGTTTTTACAGGATGCATCAGTGCAAAGGAAACATGAGATCATTAGTTCTTTTCTAACTGAATTAGTACTTGCATTGAAAGAGGTACTCTAGATTGCTCCTTTGGTTTCTCTTTCACTGTATTATTGGAGGTTACTTTTATTAGATGATTTGTTTCCATATATTTGGTCAATGTTTTGGTGGGCTATCATTGTTAATAGTTGATGCACATATCTGTGCATTCTTATTGCCAATGAAAACAATCATAATCTCCTTATAGTTGATGCACATATGTATCATGTATGCATTTGTTTCATAAGTTTTCTGTGTTGTCCAACCGTAGGCTCTGTCTAGTTATAGTTCGTTTATGTATAAAGTTTCAAAGTTATTGCATAAGTAGTTCAAGAGCTATTTCCTTTGGCTCAAAGTTGGATAGCGGCAATGGATTGGTATACAATAAATATGTATTGAACGTTTTCGACATCAATGGATTAATACTATTTGAGCTCTTACAATTTATGCTAGGACTTGGGAGTAGTGAGTGATTCTCACACCTTAAGACATCCACAAAAAATTCTCACATCTTAAGACATATTCTAACAATTAAAGAAGTTCTAGCCTTCTAGGCCCCTGTTTTGGTGATTCTAGGTTTTTTTTCTCTTACTTACCAAGTTTCCATGAGCAATTACAGCCTTTTGCACAGCCCACAAGTTCTTCATTCAAGGAACTCATTCAAAATCAGTAAATGATTGAAATTGACAAACATACTGTAAGAGCATAGACTTGCATAAAACCATGGCTGGTCATTAGAGGGTGTGTGAAAGTTGCAGCTCAGCGTTCATAACATTCAAAAAATAAGATGTGCTGATAAAAGAAGAATTGCAAAAATAAAATGTCAGAAATAAGAGAATAAATAAGCACATCCATGGAACACATGTCAGGTTGGGAAATGCATGTAACCGTGTATCAGTCCTATTGTGTCCCTGTTTATAATAAATAAAAGACGACATGGCATTGTTGATTGATCTTGTTAGAAAGGTATTCTTTTATGACAAATTCCTTTCTTGTGATGCTGAAGAATAGACATCTGACTTAAAAAGTTAAAGTCCAGGAATTTCCAGGAGTGGCTATAAATACCCACTCACATCCCCAAAAGGAGACACCAGAACAGTAGACCTTAGAATCAGGAAAAGGGGAGTATCAGCGTTGGAGCCTATACAAGGATCCCCAAACAGGTTCAGGATCTGCTATTATCAAGGGAGCTTGAGCTTCCTCCTGTAGCAGCTTTTCAGTGTTTTCACACACATTCTTTTCTCACAAACCTGTAGATCATCAGATCTGAGAGAACTTAGGTCCCTCACTCACTCTCTTCCCATGTTTCAGAGCTCAGATCTTTTCAGTCATCATCACCACCTTATACATTTCTCTGTGGTTTACATAAAAAACTGGAAGTTTTCTATTTCAGCTATTTTTGTCTTTTTTGTGTCGAACTTCTCTCATTTTTTTTGACCAGCCTCTTATTTCTCTCTTTTTAGGTACCCTATGTATCTTCGTCACCTTCATAATGCCAAATTTCATCCCAAAACTCCACTGAAATCCCAATTAATTTTTTAATTTTCTATTTTTGATATATATTTTTAATTTTCTATTTTCCACCCTCTTACAAAGAATTTGCAGTTTTGAGGAATTTGACCTAGATCCTTTGGAACCCTTCTTTTTTGGTTCCTTAGAAGTTTCCTTCAAATTACATTATCCCATGCAATTCATTAAAAAAATTCTACATCTACACTTAGTTCTTGAATTTCCTTTTTTTCCTCACTATCCTAGAAAGAATTTGCAGTTTCAGCAGTTTGATCCTGCAAGGAATGGTAAAATCTTGGGTTGGAACCATATCTAGTCTACCCCTCCCAAGATCCCATGTAACTGAAACCAACATTGGGTAATGCAGTGATTTAAAAGGTGTGCCTAGGCGCATAGGCGAGGCGCATTTTAGGGTAGGCGCCTTGCCTAGGTCCTAGGCGCAACCCATTCAAAAGGCACATGCCTGGTGCGCCTTGCGCCTTAACCCAGGCATGCGCCTTTTGAAAATTTGACGCTTTTTCATTTTTTTGAGTCTAGCGGATGGGCTGGGGGCTCCGCCCCCGGACCCCCATGCCATGCCCCTCAAGGCCAGCCCAAACAAGTCCATGTTAGGGTTTTAAATTCTGAATTTTCACACAAAAATTAATGATTTTTTAGTTTTAACTGCTTTTAAGAAGATATTTTATTAGGATGAATGAATGGACAACATTACCAAATAGGGGATGGCGGCTCGTAGAATTAGGAATGTAGTATGTCACATTAGCTACTTGATTTAATTGAGAAAAAAGAGATTGTGGGTTTTATATGTTTGATTTCATTTTTAAATTCTCATTTGAATATGCTTTACATATTATGTTTATGTATTTTAATTTTAGATAATAGGTTTTTTAAAAACATTTATTTTAAAATTTAAGTTTATATTTTTATTAATATTATGTTTTATAATTTTTTTTGATTTTTTTGGCATTTTTTATTTTTTAGCCTTTTTTTTTTTAAATTGTGTGCCTTGCCTCAAAAAGGCGCACGCCTCGCCTTGCGCCTTTTTTTGCACCTTTCGCTTTTCAAACACTTGGGTAATGGCCTTTTTTAACAGTTTGACCCTATTAGATTGTTAAGCTCAGTTTGGGAAGAGTGCAAATACAAACACGTACATGCAAATATCCCATATAACTGGTGGTTCGTCAATTTGCTTCTCATTTCTTATGCTAGAGAAGATCTAGGTTATTTCTTGGTTCTGGTTGAAGGGTATTGATTAACTTTATAAGTATTGGTTTCTTTGGTGGTTTGGGTATGTTAAAGGAACTAACTACTCAAGTCTTGGTTATGTTTCCATTCTTCATACCGAGATTTAGTTTTTTTCAATTTCTTTTTCCTACTCTGAATCACATTGTTTGTTGGTCTTTTTGTCATCATTGGTGTGCTAGACATTAATGTTGCTCTATTATTGTCTTTGGCATGCTTTGTGCTCGATTTCATTGGCTTCATTCCATTTGCAATATTCTCATGCATTGTCTTTGCAGGCTAACAAGAAGACAAGAAATAAGGCTTATGACATACTTGTCCAAATTGGCCATGCCTGTGGAGATGAAAACAAGGGTGGCAAGAAGGAAAACTTGCTACAGTTTTTTAATATGGTAAAACTCTACTAGATGCATATTTCGGATATTTATTTTCCTCTTTTAATCTTGACATTTTTTGCTGCTAATGAATTATTAATGAACTTTTACCTATCAAAAAAAAAAAAAAAAAATCTTGACACTTCGTAGTATCTTCACGTAATGGAAAGGTTAGAGGCCTCTTTCTAAGCTTTTCTTAATCTCTTGTTGGGCAGAAGTTCTTGTGTGGTTGAAATGGATGTTTACCAACTGTCAAATGTTATTGTAGCTGAAATTTTCTCATGGTATCAGGTAGCTGGAGGCCTGGCTGGTGAAACACCTCACATGATCAGTGCTGCAGTCAAAGGTTTAGCTCGTTTGGCTTATGAGTTCTCAGATCTTCTTTCTGCAGCTTATAATGTGCTCCCATCTGCATTCCTCCTCTTGGAAAGAAAGAACAAAGAAATAATCAAAGTCTGCCCTCTCTCTTTGGAAGATGTTTTGAGTGTTGTCTTTCTTTTGTTTGAGCTCACTGTGAATAACGTTCCCACCTGCCCTAAAAAAATATTTTTATGTCATCTTTTTAACTGTGTGCTTATGTGTGTATGCCAATTTTTATTATCTTTTACTGGAAATAGTTTTTCCTGACTCATTCCGAATGCAGGCTAATTTAGGTCTGCTGAAGGTGTTGGTGGCCAAATCGCAAGCTGACTGGCTGCAAATGCACTTGAAGAGCATGGTCGAAGGACTACTGAGGTGGCAGGATGACACCAAGAAGCATTTTAAGGCCAAGGTTTGTGTTTTTTTTTTTGTACATCCTGAAACTGTGTTTTAATGTTGTAATGAAATGCTTTTCTTCTTTATTTGTCAGTTTGAGGACTGTCTCAACTTTTGCTAACTCCATATTCTTTTGAACTGTGAAAAAGAGTTCGTCAAGCAGCATTGAACTGAGTGCCATGGAGATCTCTAGTCAAATGGTTTACTGATTGTGCAATTAATTAAATTCTTCTAGTTATACTGTTACTTTTCTCCCACCATCTCATGAAAACTGCCTTTTCTTCTGTCCCGTAAAGTTTATTTATTATAGATCTATCATGGACATTCATCCTGTTTCTATGGCACAATAGAAACAGGATCTAATTGTTGGATTAAGGATGAAGTTTTGGAAAACTTGTGGTGGGAAAACCTATCATTATGTTTAGAATATTGTTGGATTTTTTCTTCTTTTTGAGTTCAGAATCTTTACTTTTTTTCTGGTACATATCCTTGAATCTTTGCTTTTTCAAATCATAAAAGTAAGCTTATCGTAAACTTGGATGTTGGGGGTCTTGTTTGAGATTTTGGTCTAAAAAGAGTTGAGGGAATCTGCTTAATGATATCAATGATGCTAACCAGAAAGAAAAATAATTTGGGGTCCCAATACAAGGGGTCTTTTCTCTGTGCTTCAATATACTTTATCAACCAAATCGCTCTTTCCCTTGTAAAGAGATATTTGGTTTGGTCTATCACCCCCAGAGGTGAAAGCTTTTGGAGGCTACTCTCAAAATCATTGACATGGAGCAGATGCTATGAAAGAGACAAAAAATCTAGGTGTCTCCTAATGTGTGTATCTTGAGTCTTAGGAGTAGGGTGAGTGTATCTCATCTATGCTTATCTTGCTAATATTCATCTTTGACGTACTAGGGCAACAATTCTAAAGAGTATATTGGGTAAAAGAATATGCAAGAATCTCAAAAATAAATAACAAAATGCACAGAGGTTGATGGATATCATAGTTTGATCCCATTGGGTTTTATCAAGTGATGAGTGCAGAATTGCTTTAGAGAATGTCCCAAGGGGGTATACTGTACTTATCAAAAAAAAGTCCCAAGGAGATGCTAGATTGTTGTGGGTTATTCTACAAAGAGACAAGTGATGGAAACTTGGGATAAACCCAACTTTGGAAGATTAAAATTGTACTTTTACATATTGTGCCTAGAGAATGCAGGTATGCCTGGCATGAGGAGGTATAATGAAAGATGATGATGTTGGGGAATTTGACCTATCCTGCAAATTCTGTTTTGCAGAAACCATAGTTCTCTGGTCCCCTAGGCTGTGGATTTTTTTTTTAAATAAAAGACATGAATCCTAGGGTAGTTCCCTAGGTTCCATAGTAACTAGCAACTATCATTCATGAAAAATTATCTATAGTTTTCATAAAAAAGTATAAACTTCATATTAAAATATAGAAACTCAAACAAATTTGTGAGAAGAAAATGAGAAAAGAAAAGAAATTTCTGAAAATATAGGGACTAAACCCCTGTTTTTGTCCGAGGAAAAGAAGAAAAGGTGGAAAAAGTGGAGGGTTTGAGAATGTATTTATCGGACAAAATTTTAAGTTCTTCCTTGTTAGTTCATGTTTTAATTTTTTTGAGGGTTCAAGACAGCAAACACCAACATTTGTGCTGATTGAAGTACAATAAATAAGAAAATAATAAAAAGAAATTGGTTTATAAACCCCAAAAATTATTATTTTAGTTTAATAATGTCTATTTTATTATTATGTTCTCAAAAATTAAGAATATAAAGTATTTCATAGCACATGTACAAATTGGCTCGGAAATTAAGCGAGGCTACCCTCAATGGGTGCCTTGCTGCCTAGGTCTCACCTTGACAACTATGGCAGAAACTTTTAATAATTTTGAGATAATTTTCTCTTAATGGCCGAGGATAAAGGGACAAAAAATAAAAGAAAAAACCACTTGGGGAGTGATTCCTCTTGCCATTGGATCATTGGTGATGGATCGGGTGTTGGTACTATCTTGAGTTTAAAGAAACATCTAGAGCTTCTTCTGATTCTGTTTGATCTATTGTGATGTATAATATCTGTTTTTGGCTTGCATTGAACTTTGTTTTTCTGAGTTACATCTCAGCATAGACTGTACAACGGAACAACAATATTTTTTTTTTCTTTCAATAAAATTTCCCTTTTCCTTTTTCTCAAAAAATTTCCCTTTTCCTTGTCAAAAAAAGAAAAAAAATAGTGCCAAGTGATGGGAATACACTTGTGAGGCAATTTTAGATAAATAAGGAGACAATGCATTGAAAATGAATTTGGATAAATGAGGTGATGACGCATTAAAATAAATTTGGATAAATGAGGAGGGACATGAAAACAGTTTCTGAATTACAAATGATTGGTTCCAGTCATTTGGATCTTACTTTTTGGACCGGGAAATGTTGTAGGTTGGGCTCATTGGTTGGATTTTATGGACAGATGAGCATGTGAACCACATGAATCATCCATTTTCTCAATGATATGCTTGCTATATTGTTTTTGCCTAGATCTCTGTTCAGGAGTGGAACAGTCACTATTATTTAATTGTATTTGATATTGCCAGGTCAAGCTGCTTCTGGGAATGCTAATTAAGAAATGTGGTTTAGATGCTGTAAAAGCAGTAATGCCTGAAGAACACATGAAACTTCTCACTAATATAAGAAAGGTCTGAATGAATTCTTTGAACAATTTTTTAATTAGAGCTTTCTTATTTTGAAATTCAAGTATCTAAGAACTTAATGATTACACAGATTAAGGAACGGAAAGAACGAAGAACTGCAGTGGGCTCTGAAGAAGCTAGTTCGCTTCACTCTAAAGCTACTACATCCAGGTGTGTATAGATGTGGAAGTATTTTGAACAGACCCACTGTTCTAGTCAACTTTTCCTATTTCAGCCTTGTGGAGGAATGAAATGACAAAATCAAAACTATTGAATCTATTCTTATTTCTTTAAGTAACATTAGTCCAAGTTCTAAATTTTTTATATAAAATGTTCAGAAGATTTTGTTTGCTTTTAGCATTGGCCTGTAGGRCTGAAATTGCCATATGAACAATAAAATTTGGCGTACTCATGAGTTTCTAGTACATTATGTAGGAGATCCACAGTTCCTCTAGATGACGTGGAGGTTTCTAGAAATCCTCACCTGACATCAATAATCTTCTATTTGGCTCTGTCAAACGCTGATACCCAGTAGTTGAGATGGTCACATGGCACCCCTCCATTCAGGAGGCACGGGATCAAACCTGTATGGCCAGTGGGACATGCACCATGCTCTGCCCCAACCCTGATTCCCCTGTACAAAAAAAAAAAAAAAAAACATACTGTCAAACCAATTTGATGAGATGATGTGTGTGGTATGCCTTCTTGTGAAGGATGCTTTAGTAAAATGATTGCAGTGAATTGCTTTTTGATATATTAATGCAAGTACCCAAAAATGATTTGCTTATTTCATCTAGACACCATGAACAAATGGCATCCAGTATTGGGCCACTTCAATTCCCCAAGCCATTATTTTATCTCATTTTAAAGTTATATTTTGGTTGACAACAAATACTTTGCCAAACCAAAGCTGGTATTTGACATGGACTTTGATCGTTGAATAAATTTTCAGGATAAGCAGATGGAATCATACAAAAATATTTTCGGATTATGGGGACGAGGAGAGCGAGGATACAGATGGAGATTACACGGAAGCTGAGATGATGTCTGGTCGACGGAGCAAGGCTTCCTCTGAGTTCAAATCCAAACAATCTTCATTAAGGTCAGTAGCAGAATTTTTTGATTGAGTTATCCAACCAAGCCTATAATATTATTCTGGACTGCCAAGTGGGGATGGGGGAAGGGAATGGTTGGGATTAAACATGTATCTGGAGAGGAGAGGTTTTAGTTTCAAAAATACGCTAAGATGGGAAAGAATTACGACCCTAAGTCTGAAGCATGCATTACTAGCAAGGGGTGGTCTCATTTCATCAAAACTGCATTTAAGAATATTACTTGGGACCAAAGTGATCATGAATAATACCATGACCAGGTCAAGACAAATACATCGATCAGATAAGAGCTTGCCAGAGGACATGCTTGATCAATTAGGAGATGATCCACTTGATTTGTTGGACCGGCAGAAGACAAGGTCATCTCTCCATTCCTCTAAACAACTCAAACGGAAGCAAGATTCAGATGATGAACCAGAGATAGATTTCGAAGGGCGGTTGGTGATTCGTGATGTTCATGAGCGTGGAAAACCAAAGAAAGATACGATGAACGATCCTGACATGGATGCAATAAGCCAAGCAGGGAGCCAAGTGTCTGCAAAGTCATCAAAGCAATCCAAGAAGCGCATGAAAACATCAGATTCTGGGTGGGCATACACAGGGAGTGAGTATGCTAGCAACAAGGCTGGTGGGGATGTGAAAAGGAAGGACAAGCTGGAGCCTTATGCATATTGGCCACTTGATCGCAAGATGCTGAGCCGTAGGCCCGAGCATCGTGCAGCTGCGAGGAAGGGTATGGCAAGTGTTGTGAAATTGACCCAAAAACTTGAAGGGAAAAGTGCTTCACTTGCTATAAAGGGTTTGAACTTCAAAAAGAAAACGAAAAAAAGCAACAAGAAAAGCAGGTAAGGGGGAGTGGCGTCTGTAATTGGAACCATTGATACGAGGGCCTGGGTATTTATTAGTTTTTATTCTTTGGTTGGTTTTCTTTTTTCACCTAAAGAGCTTAGGGGTTACCCAAATCCATCCATTTGAGTTGCGGGTCAAGTATGGTTCGAATTTGTAGAGAGCTCGTCATTTGTGCTATTCATTTACTGGGGTGTAATGTGATTTTCTTGTAAACCTAAAAAGTACAAAGTAATCGGAAATTCGGAATGGATACATGCACCCGATTTCTTTCTTGTTGAACCATTTTCTCGTTAAATCAATCATAAACACTACAAAGTGTCTATGTAATATTTGGGGTCAATGATAAATACCCCGCCGAACTTTCATTTGTGACAAATACCCCCCTTTGGAGTTCTGTTATTTAACTTTGAAAAGGATTTTTGTACAGATGTTTAAATTTTTTGAATCCTCGAATATCCAGATGAAATGGTAGAGGGTTTTTTTTTGATCGATATAGATTTATTGTTTTGTTTGGTTTTTATTGATTTATTTGAGAAATTAGTGTATATATATATATGTATTTGTATTTCAAGATGAAGAGAAACATTCATGATAGAGAAAAGTGAATCGAGAATATTAAGAAGCTGGTTTTATGCAGAAAATGAAGGCATTTTTGGTTAATTAGGGTTTCAGAGAAAAGTGCGAGGAAAAGAAAATAAGAAAAATTTAGAGAGGCATTTTGGTAATTTTATGCATTCCTGTTGTTTGTCTTTAGTGGGCAGGGATATTTGTCTTTGTTGCAAATCAAAGTTCGGGGAGTATTCGTCACTGATCCCATAATTTAATTTACGTTTTTTAGTATATTTGATAATCGGGCATTTGAGGAACTCCTCTATCTATAGTCTATACTGATAGACTGACTAGTTAGGATGCCATATGAGATATGCAACAATTCGGCCCTTCCAATCTCTCTCCAACTAGTTGTTGCACTACTCGGAAGCAGTTAACTCAACAAGGAATAACTATGAGCTCCATTCCTGCATTTACGAGACTTTTCAAAACTTACATTGCCACTTACAAAATGTTTTCATTCCTTTTTTGTTTGAATCGATTAAGATTTTTGGCTTTGACAAGTCTTGAACTTTGTAAAAATGTCAATTTTGACCCTAGGGCCATTTTTTAAGATGGGCTTATAAAAAGGCCTCTTGTAGGCATAAACAAACGATGTCTGAAATGGTATTGACAGATTCATTAGACAATGTGTATTGGCACTAAAGTAAGAAAAAGGCCACTTTCGACCTTAAAGTTTGAAAATGGGCTACTTTAAATAAAGTTAATTAAGTAAATTACTTCATGGTCTAAATAAATGACTCTAAATTCTAAAGTATAATTAAGTTAATTACATACATTAAAAAAGTACATTAATTAAGATAATTAAATAAATTAAGCAATTAAATAAGTAAATTAAATTATTTAAGGAAATGAAGTTAATTAATTAAATTTAATAAACAAAGCTTATTGATCTAAATAAGTAAATCAATCCAATTCAGCAAGGTTTTACTAACTAAACCAAAACGGAACTACTTTGGTCATCGATTTTTAGATCAGCGGTTCAATTGTTTTGTCCAAATGGATCAAGCCATGACGTTTTGAAAAATAAAAAAAATATAATTAAAATAAAAATGAGCCAAAAACCATTTACCAAGGCTCAAAGTATCGATACATATCGGCTTGTATCAGTTGATACGTATCGTGCCAGTAGCTTCCCGACTCGCCCCTACAGTATTGGGTCAAACCATTGTTCAGAGCGTAGCCAGGGCTTAAACCAACCCCTCTAAAACGGTTTTGGAAAACAATAAATAAAGCATAAAAAGGTACTGGTGTATCGRCCTGTGTCGATACTTTGAACCTTGCCATTTACTGTATTGAATGTTTAGCAATTCAATCATTTGGGTCAACAGTTTGTTGACCAGGTAAAAAATTTTGAGCGGTCAAACTGTTCGACCTAAGATTGGTCAATTGTCTAGTTCCATTTTATATGCCTAGGTGGTTGAACCATTGGACCTAGGATCCGATCAATTGCACAGTTCCATTTTATACTTGGCTAAAAAATTTTCAAAAAAAAAGACACGGTTAACAAACTGCTATCCTGGATAATTGAATTGCTAAATTGTTCAATTTACGGTTTTTTAGTCATTTTATTTTTTAAAAGGTCATGAGTTGATCCATTTGGATTGGACAATCGAATTGTAGATCTAGAAACTAGTGATGAAAGTGATTAGCTTTGTTTATTTAATTTAATTTATTAACTTTGTATCCTTCATTAATTTAATTTATTGATTAAATTGCTTAGTTTACTTAATTATCTCGATTAGTGTAATTTATTTAATTTAATTAATTAAATAAGTTAAATACTTTAGGGTCATTTAGTGGGATTGTTTGCTCCAATCACCTTCTTTTTCTCCTTCATTCTCCTTCGCTTCCTTCGTCTCTCCCTTAAGTGCCAACATCACCTCTCTCATTCTCCCATTGTCCCATTCTCCTTCGTTCACATTCTCCCTTATCTCCCTTAAGTGCCAACATCCTCCATCTCTCCCTCAAGCATACATCCTTCATCTCCCAACATCATTTCATATTCTCCTTCCATCTATCACTGGCCAGTAAAAAAAAGACTCAAGAATAGAAAGAGGTATGTATGAATGTAAATATGAAGGGTTTGATTGTGAAGTTGATGTGTTTGTTTCTTCGTTAATCACTTACTATTTCTTTATTTCTTTATTTTGTTTATTTATCATTGAATAGGAATCAATATTGACGTGGATGTATCTATGGAGTTGAGATGGTTAAATGGAGGAAGATTTGAGCACACCAATGGCCGATTGTTGTATGCTGGGGGTAAGGTGAAGCTTATTGAAAAGATAGATGTAGATAATATATCCTACTAGACATTGTTAATCATGGTAGAAGATTGTGGATATTCGAAGGATAAGGTGAGTAAAGTTTTCTATAAGGTGCCAAACTTGAGTAATAGTGATGGGTTGAGGGAAGTGATTAATGATTCAACCACATTTTTGTTGTTGAATTGTGCATTCGAGGGTGGGAATCTTGACATGTATGTGGAACACATTGTGTCAGACCTAGCATATAATGCAGTAAGGTGCATTGCAAAAGAATTATGTGTGTGTGTGTGTAGAGCGGGGGGGGGGGTGGATTTGAATGAACATGATGGGAGTTTGAATATTCTAGGGGTAATGGTGGCCACCATAATGTTGGTGACATTAGGTTGATTGATGATGCAATTTTTAAAATTCTGTAAGGTGATATAGAGGATATATATGGTTGTGTCACACAAGCCAACCCCATTGAAGGAGGGGGGGGGGGGGGAAGATAGGGTTCCCACTGATGGAGGGAGTGGAGAGGAAAACTCCGAAGCATGAATTTGACAATCTGCATCTATTGAAGGTGAGGAGGGAGGAGAGGGAGGAGGGAACCAATAATTGGGTTTTATCGAGTATGGTTCTGATGATGATGGATGCTACCATACAATTAGTGATGGGTTAGACAATGAAGATGAAGCAAATCACTTTAGGAGGAAGTGGAAGAGTTGTTTTGTGTATGATCCTACCACTCACTTTGAGTTGGGAATGATTTTCCTCAATAGCAAGCAATGCAAGGGGGCAATTATAAAACATGTTATAAAGAACCATAGGGACATTAAATTCAAGAAGTGTGAGTCCCAAAGGATTAGGGCTATGTGCAAGGATGAAAGTTGCCTATGAACATTTTATACTGTAATTGATAAGAGCATACATACTTTTCAACTGAAAACATATGTGCTAGAGCAAAAGTGCCAGTGGAGATTCAAAAATCCTAGGGTAACTTCTAGAGTAGAGATGCAAAAATTCAAAAATTGATAAGAACATACATAGAGAAGATGCAGTTTTCATCTCAAAAGTTGGATAAGAAGGATCTCCAAGCTGGTACTAGGGAACACTTGTTCTGTGATATCACCTTATCACAGTACAGGAGAGAAAAGTAGAGGGTTAAGGATCACTTTGCAAGTGACCTTAGTCAGGAGTACAAGTTAGTGTATGATTACGCTATAGAGTTATTGAGGTCTTATCTTAGCAGCTTAGTGTATGTAAATGTTCTTAGAGAGAATGCGGGTGAGAAACCTATCTTCAAGTAGTCTTATGTTTGTTTTGGTGCATGCAAGAAGGGATTTTTGGTAGGTTGTAGGCTAGTGATTGGGTTGGATGGGTGTTTCTTGAAGGGACCTAGTCATGGTGTGCTGATCTTTGCTATTATTGGAAGGGATGCAAACAATCAGATGATGCCAATAGCATGGGTAGTTGTGGAAAGTGAGAGCACTAGCAATTGGAAATGGTTCCTTGCTTATCTGATGAATGATCTTGGTATCAAAGAGGTAACCGGTGCTGGTTATATATACTATTATATTTGACCAACAAAAGTATGAAATTGACTCATATAGTGATATGCATRTTGGATTAATAAGACTAACTTTATGTTATGATTGTGAATTTTTTAGGGACTGGTGAAGGCGATTGCAAATCTACTACATCATGTAGAGCATAGGAAGTGTGCAAGGCATGCCTTTGCAAATAGAGGAGGAAATACGAGGGTGGGGAGTTCTAGAGACAGTTTTGGATGTGTGCTAAGGTCACTGCAACTAATGACTTTGAGATTGAGGTGGAGAATCTGAGGATATTAAAGCCTAATATTAAAGAAGATTTGTTGAAAGTAGATCTAGTGGGTTGGTTAAAGGCATATATTCAGACATCATCGAAGTGTGATTGTGTTGATAACATGTCTGAGAGATTCAATGGAGGCATCATTGAGTTTAGACATGAGACAATTATTATAATGCTGGAGGGTATCAAAGTGAAGATATTGTCAATGATAATGGAGAGAAAAAGCTTTGCCTCCAACTTCAAAGGAGGGTTTGAGCTCAAGATATGGGAAATGATTAAGGAATATAATGAAGAGATTGTTTGAACTAGATTGGTTTGGAATGGGGATCTAGGGTATGAAAACCAAGCAGATGTAGACAAATATGTTGTTGATATAGTGAAGCAGACCTATACCTTCAAGAGGTGGGACTTGATTAGCATACCTCATTCTCATGCCATATGTTACATTTTATATAAAAATGAAAAGATAGGAGATTATGTGGCACATTGGTATAGTAAGGATGCTTTCATGAAAACATGTTAGTATGCCATGTAGTTAGTGACTGGGATGAAGTTTTGGCCTAAGTTCATTGTCGAAGCACCTGAGCCACCAGCACCTAGCAAGAAGAGAGGAAGGCCATAGAAAAAGAGGATTTCTAAGGAATGAAGACCCTTAAGGTACAAGGCTTGGTAGGAGAGGTATGATAATGACATGCCACTATTGCTATAAACATGAACATAATCGAAGAGCATGTCCAGTTAAGCAGAGTGGCAAGTTGAAGGTATATTATTTAATTATATGATTATGTTAATTTTATTTATTCTTAACCATAATTAATCCTCTATTCTGGTTCAAGTTAGTTTCAGGGTCAAGTTCAGGGGTAAAGTGGGTTTTGGTTCAAGTTGAGTTTGGGTTAGGTTCAGGGTAGGATGGGTTCAAGTCTAAGAAGAGGTTAGGGTCATGGGTATGGTGGGTTCTGGTTCAAGTTAGGTCAGGGTCAAGTTTAGGTCCAAGTAGGGGTTAGGGTCATGGGTAGGCTGGGTTTTGGTTTAAGTTGGGCCATGGTCAGGTTCAGGTCTACGCAGGGGTTAGGGTCATGGGTAGGGTGGGTTCTGGTTCAAGTTGGGTCAAGGTTAAGTTTAGGTCAAGGTAGGGGTCAAGGTCAGGGGTAGGATGGGTTTTGGTTTTAGTTGGGTTAGGGTCAGGTTTAGGGGGAGGAAAAGTTCAGGTCCAAGCAGGGGTTAGGGTTAGGGTGGGTTTTGGTTCAAGTTGGGCTAAGGTCAGGTTCAGGACTTGGCAGGGGTTAGGGTCAAGGGTAGGGCGGGTTCTGGTTTATGTTGTGTTAAGGTCAGGGTCAGGGGTAGGGTGGGTTGTGGTTTAAGTTGGCTTAGGGTCAAGTTCATGGGTAGGATGGGTTTAGGTCCAAGCAGGGGTTAGGGATCAGTGGTAGGGTGGGTTCTAGTTCAAGTTGGGTTAGGGTGGATTTTGGTTTAAGTTGGGTCAGGGTTTAGGTTCAGGGATAGGATGTGTTTAGCTCTAGGTAGGGGTCAAGGTCAAGTTCACATCTAGGTATGGGTTAGGGTCACTGATAGAGTGGGTTGTGGTTTAAGTTGGGTCGGGGTTAGTTTCTAAGGTAGGTTAGGTTCAGGTCCAAGCAGGGGTTTGGGTCAATAGTTAGGGTTAGTCAATGGACTATGGGCTAGGTTATGCTGGGGCCGGCCTATGAGCATGTAGCCAGCCTCAACCCTTTAACTGGACTAGGGCTGGTTGCCTACACATAGGCAAACCTACCCTAGTGTTTGGAATAGGGAGTCAGGGTTGGGGGAATGTGGTTGGGATAGGGTCAACTAATGAACTATGGGCTGGGTTAGGTTGGGGTTGGACTGTGAGCAAGTAGGCGGTCTTAGTCCATTAACTAGACTAGGGCAGGTTGCCTATACATAGGCCAGCAGGGTTGGGGGGAACGAGGTTAGGTTAGGGTTAGGGTTTGGGTCAGAGTGAAGGTTGTGGTTGGGTAGGATACTTTAGGCCAGGTTAGGCTAGGGCTGCGGGTTGGAACTAGGTTAGGTTGGGCTAGCTTGTGAGCAGGTAGCTAGCCTCAGTCCATTGGTTGGATTTGGGTTGGCTACTTGTATACAGGCTAACAAGGTTGGGGGGAATGTGATTAGGTTAGGGTCAGGTTTTGGGCCAAGTCAAGGTTGGGTTTGGGGTCGGAGACTATAGGCTGGGGCTGGCCAATGAGCAAATAACTATCCTCAGTCCATTAACTGGACTGTATCTGTCTACCTACACAAGCATGCAGGGTTGGGGGAATGGGTTTGGGTTAGGGTCAGAGCCAAGGTTTGTGTTGGGGTTGGAGACTGTAGGCTGGGGTTTGGGGTTTAGGCTAGGTTAGGCTGGGATGGCCTGTAAGTAGGCAGCTAGTCTCAATTCAGTGGTTGTACTAGGGTTGGCTGCATGCACACATGCCAACAGGGTTGGGGAGAATGGGATTGGGTCAGGGGCAGGGTTTGGGAGAGTCAAGGTTGGGGTTGGTGACTGTAGGCTAGGGTTGGCCTATGGGCAGGCAACAAACCTCAATCCATTAATTGGAATGGGGATGTCTTCCTGTACACATGCCAATAGGGTTGAGGGGAATGGGTTGGGKGGCAGGGTTTGGGAGAGTCAAGGTTGGGGTTGGTGACTGTAGGCTAGGGTTGGCCTATGGGCAGGCAACAAACCTCAATCCATTAATTGGAATGGGGATGTCTTCCTGTACACATGTCAATAGGCTTGAGGGGAATGGGTTGGGTTGGGTTAGGGACAGGGTTTGGGTCAAAGTCAAGGTTTAGGTTAGGGTTGGAGACTATAGGCTAAGTTAGTCTTGGGCTAGGGCTGGGGGTTGGGTCTAGGTTAGGCTGGGTTGGCCTGTGAGCAGGCATCTAGCCCATTCCATTAACTAGACTGGGTTGTCTGCTTGCACACAGACCATTGGGGTTGAGGGAATGGGATTGGGTTAGGGTCAGGGTTTTGGTTAGAGTTAAGGTTGGGGTTGGGGTTAAAGACTGTAGGCTGGGGCTAGCCTGTTACTAAGCAACTAGCTTCATTCCATTAACTAGTCTAGGGTTGTCTGCTTGCACACAGGTCAAGAGGGTTGGGGTCAAAGTCAAAGTTGGGGTTGGGTTGGAGATTGTAGCCTAGGTTAGGCTGGGGTTGTCTGCATACACATAGACCAGTAGGGTTGGGGGAATGGGGCTAGGTTAGGGTCGTGGTTGGGGTCAAAGTCAAGGTTGGGTTTGTGGTTGGAGATTGTAGGCTGATTTAGGCTTGCGCTAGGGGTTGGGGCTAAGTTAGGTTGGGTTGCTTGTAAGAAGGCTGCTAGCCTCAATCCATTGGTTGGAATGGGGCTGGCTGCCTGCTCACCGGACAATAGGGTTGGGGGGAATGAGATTGGGTCAAGGTCAAGGTTTGGGTTAGAGTCAAGGTTGAAGTTGGGGTTGGAGACCATAGGCTGGGTTAGGCTTTGGCTAGCTTGTGAGATGGACTAAGGCTATCAGCCTGCACCTGGGCCAGCAGGGTTAGGGGAATGTGGTTGGGTTAGGGTTAGGGTTTGGGTCAGAGTCAAAGTTTGGGGTTGGGGTAGGAGACTGTAGGATGGGCTATGCTGGGGTTAGTGGTTAGGGCTAGTTTAGGCTTGGCTGGCTTGTAAGCAAAAATCTAGTCCCAATCCATTGTTTGGATGCCTGCACGTAGGCCAATAGGGTTATGGGCAATGGGATTGGGTTAGGGTCAGGGTCAAGGTTGGAGTTAGGATTGGAGACTGTAGGTTGGGTTGGGTTGGTGGTAGGGGTTGAGGCTGGGTTAGGCTGGGGTTGGCCTATGAGCATGGAGTCATCCTCAATCCATTAACTGGACTGGAGTTGTCTTCCTGTTCACAAGCCAATAGGGTTGGGTTAGGGTCCTGTTTTGGGTTAGAGTCATGGTTAGGGTAGGGGTTTGAGACTGTAGGCTGGGTTAAGCTTGGACTGGGGGTTGAGGCTAGGTTAGGCTGGGTTGGCCAGCAGCCAGCCTTAATCCATTGGCTGCATTGGGGCTGCTTGCCTACCTGCATGCAGGCTAGCAATGTTGGGGAATGTGATTTGGTTAGGGTTAGATTCAAGGTTGGGGTTGGAGATTGTAGGCTGGGTGAGGTTGGGGTTAAAGTTGAGGCTAGTTTAGGCTGGGCCGGTTTATGAGCAGGAACATAAACTTTGTCCTTTGGCTGGACTGGGGCTGGCTATCTGCACATAGGCCAGTCCACCCTGTGGTTTGGGATTGGGTTAGGGTTGGGAGAATGGGGTTTGGTTTAGGTTTACTACCGAGTCAATTTGGGGTCAATGTCAGGGATTGTGTTTGGGGTTGGAGTAGTGTTAGAGTGGGTGTAAATGTTTTATACATTGCACTAATATCCCTAATTTTTTTTTTGAAATATATAGGCCCAAGTAGGAGATGGTTCTAGGATAGCGATAGAACTTGAGGTACCTGCAGTTGAGGTACCTAGGGCTAATGTACAAGAAGCCCAACCTTCATTTGCCACTGCTATTGATGCCCATCCCCTGGTGAGAAGAGTGAAGAAAATGAATGAGGGAGACTCTTCTTGTACACCTCCCAAATCATCTCAAGAGGCAAAGAATGGAGGGAATGGGGGTTTATACCAATATTAAATCCTCGTTATGCATCTTAAATGTAAGCATCTTAATTTTATATTAATTGATATTGTTTGACTCACTTTTTGGCATCATAAGGTCATTGTTCATTGTTTTACTTCATTATTAGAGCCCGGTAGAGACAGTAGCAAATTTTTAGTAGTTTCTAAGGAATGATGGATAGAGCAATAATTGAATTTCATTAGCTAGATGATATGTGGGAGTCCATTGGATATGGGAGACTTCTGCATTTTACTTGACCAAGAAGTTTTCTTTCTTTTTTTTTTCCTTTTGTTAATGAATGAAATATTGCATACTATGGACTCAATTTAAGTGTATTTTGCCTTATTTATTGAAACAATGTATTTTGAATAGTGTTTAGTTGTTTGCAAATTAATTGAGTATAATCATTAGGTTCCTTGTCATTGCACACCTATTTGAAATCAGAGGTATTCATTAACATTGGACACTATGCATATGAGGCAACTTCATCTTTCATTACCATGCATCAACCAAATGCCATTGACTATTACAACTCATTCACTATTAAAACACAAAAGCATATTTTGCATATATGAAACCTATCATATCCATCATGTAATGGCAACTAGACCTGTTCATGGGCCGGGCCGGGCTTTTATTGTGTATTAACAAATTTTTCTAATGCCCGACCCTCATAAAAAGCCCAAAGCCCAAGCCTGGGCCCGGGCCCGAAATTTAGCCTATACTATTACTATTATTAATGTTGAAACGGCTGAATAGAGAGAGAGAGATTGAAATTATAAAGAAAAGAATAATATTTTAATAAATATTATATTATTTATATAATATATAAAATACAAATTATATATTTTATAAAATATATAATATTGAGTTGGCTCGGGTCAGGCTTTTTTGACAAATCCCAAGCCCGGCCCGAA
The DNA here is from genome assembly GCF_000365185.1 of Nelumbo nucifera. Next base: position 1,042,315 of record NW_010729237.1, on the reverse strand, counting down.
ACACAGTCGGGCTTGCTGTGTTAGGCCCGAGGTCAGGCCCACGAGCCTAATTATATGACCAAGCCCGGCCAGGGTGCAGGCCGGGCCGTCGGGCTACCCGGCCCATGAACAGGTCTAATGGCAACACAACTAATAAGACCAAATATAAACAAACCAAGCCAAAACATGTTTGATAGAATCATGCATTCTTGTACATGCTACTTCCTTCATAGCTATCAATTCCCCCTTAACTCTTTAAGCTCTTTAACAATACAACCATTTGACACACGTCTAGCATGACTACCCTCCAGAACTTTACATGAACATTCTCTTCAGTTCTTCAACTGGCATTATCAACGACCTTTTCCTTCCAAGAAGTTCCCTAATCACCTCAATTGCCCTTTTTGAAAACTTTTCTATGTCGTGCCACCTAAAGAAATCATACCCATTTTCCTATAAACAAAGCACTTCTTTAGAGGAAAAATCAACAAAATTAAAAAAAAAAGAAAAAAAGCTTAATTACCCATTACCTTGTATTTTGGACAACCATAGAACCTCCTACCAAGATTGTCCTCTATCCAAGGTACCATTCTTGGAGCTTTCAGGTCATAGTGACAAAATATAGGTTGCCCTTTGTTGTCAAAGCTCCGAGACTAGTGGCTTGAGTTTTATGTTGATGAATCTTCCATTTTCGCAACTATGGCGTTGAATGGCAATGGAGAAGTGGGCAAGGTTGAAGGTAGAAGAAAACGATAGAAGTTAGAGAAAAACTATGAGAGTACTTGATCTATATGTCGATTGTGGTCAAAGATGAAGAAGATGAAAGGGTGTCTCCATTCTTATTTTCCTCTAAAATTGATCCTAATTTGAAAGAGGTGACGTGTAATCACAAATGGTTGAGAGTGGGACTCACTTGAGATGTCAAATGTTGAATGGGCATGCTACGTCACAATTTTTCATTATTTTAATTGATCTCAAACGACATAGATTATGTCATTACAAACGTCGTCTATTTCTTCCTACGATTGGCCTTTTCTTTAAGTCTGAGGTCTAAATTGGCCCCTCGGGTTATAAAAGGGCGAAAGTGGCCTTTTTGGAAAGTTTAGGGGTTTTCAGAGCCAAAAGTCTTTTATTAAAGTGGCCCATATTTTCAAACTTTAGGGTCAAAAGTGGCCTTTTCTAAAATTTAGCAATGCCATATAACATTGTCTGATGCTTCTATCAATGTTGTTTCAAATGCCATCTAATTTTGCCTACAAATGGCCTTTTTATCAAAGTTTAGGGTAGAAAATGACCATTTTATTCTCTACGGTCGAAGTTGGCCTTTTCACAAAGTTTAGAGGTTGTAAAAGCTAAAAATCTGAATCGAATATGTTTTCTTTAATAATGTAGTAATAATCACACCTTATTTACAAGGATTCCAATCATAAATGTTTTCCTAGGAGAGGATCAATACTGCACTGCTGATGAAGAAAGCAAATATGCGTCTTACATTGTCATAGATGGGGTGGTGCTTTGGCTCATGGTAGATGAACCTGCGTGGGGAAGTATAAGATGGGTTGGACATTGGGTGAGGAACATTTGCGAAGGTGAAATGTGCTTTCAATGTGGAAATGGAAGAGAACTTTAACAGTAAGGGCCGGTTTGTTTTTCGGATTTTGAGAGGGGGGAAAATTGGTTAGTGGGATTTTGGTTTCCATTGACCAAGATGCCCATGTTCTTTTTTCGGGTTTATGTGGGGTCCATGAAAATTTTATTTTCCCTGGATTTCACTTATCCGAGTAATTGATAACAATTTCATCGATGGATAAGTAACTTTTCCACTTGAATTGGGATCTGCTCTTCACTGAACGTGCCTCACACTGACTTCATAGCCACATCTCACCCTCTATTAGGAACATCTCCCCATGAATAATAAATACAAGTATGGAAATGTTCTCGATGTGCGGTCAGGACATATTGTGAGGTTAGTGTGAGGCGCGCTGTGTGTGGAGCAGATCCAGACTCTTCCCACTTGGGGGGAAAGTTACCAACACTTTGATGGAACAAAATTTACCCCTTTTAATAATAACTTTTTAAGACTAAAACGATCATTGTGTTATTTACCTGAGTAAATACACTCACCTGAGTAAGTAACTTCCCAAAAAACAAATGGAACCTAAGATTCTTGACAACGATGCATGTAATGATGAAATTTTGGTTGATGATACAACCTCGTTAGATGCAGACGAAAAGGTAGATTCAATTGGGCATAATCTTTGGAAGCTTTTGAAATGGCTGAGAATAGTGCTATATTAGCAAAAAAGGAAAAAAAAAATGCTTCATTGATTCTTCTTGGATTATGATTCTAAGTATGCAATTCCTATTCGTTGTTTTTATAATTGATGCTGTTTTCTTTTTCTTACTTTTCCTACCAATGGACAGTTAGAATTTATTAAAAAAATGATTGGGACTGCTTAAGAATAGATTTTAATAGATATAAATCATGCTATTGCAAATATTTTGGATCGATTTGCTATTGGCATACAGCCAAAGGCGTGGTATGTATTTGAAAATTTGAAGAATAATGAAGTGTAAAATAGATATTTCAATATGAATGAATGTTTACCTAGAATGTCAATTATCTGAGAACTTAAGAATACTTTAAGAGATTTCGCAAATAAGGAAGTTTTAATTATTTCCTAAATTTAGGAGTAATTTAAGACATTGGTAAAATCTATGATGGTACCAAATGAACTGACTAATCAAAGCAGCTCCATGAATTTTCCTAAAGTTTTCTGCTATTATGTCTTTCTAGTATCATAGTCAAACCCTAAGAAATTTCTCGTTTGTTTAATAAACATTTTGTATTATATTTATCTTGAAAAACAAGAAAGTGGTAGATAAACATTTATTTAGTGTTATTTGACAGATAGACATCATTAGGTTTGCACATAAGCCGAATAATAAGGGAAACAATATGGTGTTTCTCCCAATGTGTGGCTCTCAYACAAATAGATAAAACATTTATTTAATAAATAATCTTACCAAATAGCATTTTGGAATAAACACCTATGTGATGATGAACTACCACCATTTCTATAAATAAATGACCACGGAACCAAACACAGACAAACCCAACAAATATTTAACCAATTGATCTAAAATCCAAACTGGTGTTTGGAATAAACACCTATGGATAGAACTGCCAATCTCCCTGTCGAGAAGCCAAATTTAGCAACCCTACTTGAGATATAAAGCTTAAGACAAAAAGATGCCTTCCATGAGTTGTTTCATTACCCCCCCCTCTCTTAAGACAAAAAGAAACTTTGTATCTAAACCAACAAAGGAGTGAAACAAGTCTTGGACCAAAAACAATGAATCTATAAACCACCCGAAAACATTTTCTGCAGGACCAGAGATCAGTTGCAACCAAAACATCTACTTCTCAAGATGATCTTGAAAACCCCACTTCCTTTTGCCAACAAGATGTGCCTTCCATCGCTGCAGATGACAACGCCAACACTACATTAATATGGTGGAAAGATGGATTCTGTATAGGGCTGTATTAATACCGGTCGGATTTAGTAAAATATAAATCCAATTCGATTATTGAAAATTTGCATCTGAATCCAATCTGATTATTAATTTGATATAGATTTCAAAATCTGAATTCAATTCAATTATGTAAGCACACCATTTCATTGCGAAATAATCACATCAGACGTTAGATCAGCCTGCGGAGTTTAGGATATCATTGACAAACCCAATTATGGCTATACATTTAATGATTTAAACATCAAAAACTCACATAAATCATGTTTATAATTTTTTATTCTTTTTTGGTACGATCGCATAATCAAAGGTGGTTTGATTCTGCACCGCCTATTTAGAATCTTTGACCCTAACAAAATCCTCATAGTTTAAAAAAGAAGTACAAATACCTCACATTAGCTTTTCAATATCAGGGCCCTTGAAGGCAAACGGATTTTCTACTCACTCTCTACCCGCCGTGAATTGAGAGATGTGTAACTGCAATTCACGGCCCATAGAGGCATAGGAAAAGTGAGTAGGAAATCTGGGTTCTGTTGAAGGTACCATAATACCCTTATTATTGCACAATTTAAAATTCTTACCTTACCCTCCATTGCTTTATTTTGCTTGACAGCTTTCACACCTCAGCAATGTTCTTTTTGGGGCATTTTAGTAAATGTAGTTTGTTAGGATAAATATGGTATTTTAAAAAATAATGCATTACATCATCATTTTCTGTCTGAAAATCTAACAAAAAGGGAAGGTAGTATTTGCAGCATCTTTTACAACTATAGGGGAGGTTTTTATTAGGGTCAAAGCCGAGATGTTTATAGAATTGTGAGAAAACTCAGGGGAGGTTTTTATAAGTTCTAAAGATGGCTTCAGTTTTAGACTTCCAGAAGGAGGACCAAAGAAACAAAGATTATTTTCCTCAAATTTTAATCATCTTCTCTACTACTTTTGCTCTCATGGAACATGCATCACCATTCCTTGATTTCTCTTACTTCCCTAGTGGGTTTGGACTGACCAGCCAATCCAGTAGGCCGATTTAACTCATAACTTACTATTTGGGCTTGGGCCCAAATAGATTGTTCCTCTCTAAGTTGATGAGACAATGGTGTAGCCTCAAAATTTCCTGGGCCACTTGGGTGGGAACAAGTTGTTCAATATCCTGAAGCTTTCACTCCATTAGAGGACTGCTAATAAAATTTACAACTTTTATGTTATTATTTGCTGCCCTTGATCTTGGTTTCTCTCACTAAATCCTCCTTTATTGATAACAAGTTGTTCAATTCCTTTTCTGTTTGATCTCAAAAGAAATTGAAGTCTTTAGATATTCTCTTGTTCATGAATACCAAATTGGAACGATACAGAGAAGACCGCAAAAATTACACACATGATCAAGAAATGGTCCAGTTAAGAGTTTTTAACCCTAAGCCACCCAATTCCATTGGTTTGCAAACTAAGTTCTACTTCACCAATGGGATCTACTTGCCGGGTTCAGCTTATTATTTTTGCACAAATACTGGTTAAATTATGGGCAATTAAATCATTTCTTACTACTCCACCTAATTCCTTTTCAGTATGCCCTTAGCTCTTCTAGCCCCTTCAATTTGAAACAGATCCATACGGGTGTTGTAAATAGGGGTGTCAATTGGACTCAATTTGAAACAGATCCATACGAGTGTTGTAAATAGGGGTGTCAATTGGACTGGATTTGGTCCAATCTGATTTGGTCCAAATGTGAGTCCATTACAAATGGACCAGCTCCAATCCAATCCAATGAATATTTTGGACCTTTTTGGATTGGTCCAATTCAATGTCTGGACTGTCCAATTTATTCAAATTTGTTTTAATTTAGATTAATTCTAATTCAAACCTGGTCCATTGACACCTATATTCTTATTTTCTATCAATGGACCATATAATGATTCAATCCAACCCAACCCAACCCATTATAAATTCATTATCGATGGACCAGGTCCAATCCAATCTAATAAATACTTTGGACCGGTCCAATTCAATGTCTTGTTGGTCTGTCCAATCCGTCCAAATTGATTTTGGTTTAGACGAGATCAAATCCAAAACCGGTCCATTGACATCCCTAATTGTAAATGACCTTTTTTATGCATGTGATGAAATCACATCAGTCTTTTTTTTTCTCATTTATGACCCTATTTAAGTATTTATCACTCTGTCCAGGCATATGCAGTTCTGCCACTCATTTTCTGAACATACTGTTTATTTTTTGATTGCTCAATACTATGATACATATAACACATTGATCTTATAACTATTTTATAGCTGACCCGATATCATTGATGCAGACATTTATCATTCGGAAAAGTATGGACAGGCCCACCACAGAATTTTGATTTTCATTGGACCTACAACATTTCAAAAATGTCAATTACTCCCACTCTATACACCAATGCCCGCCTGTGAATTAGCATCAATTCCAAGCTGGCACCTACCCCAACTGTACGTTGGGCCTATGAATCTGATGGTGGGCTGAACCGTCATTCTCCCTTTATCATTTTGTCTGTTAATTTTTTGAAACGGGTCCCATGCATTTATATGATTGACATCCTTCACAGAAAGTTTTATACACTTAGTTGGACCAAGGGCTTCATCTAGATCACATGGTACATGAATTAATCTCATGATTTATGTTCTCTACGTGTATGTGGTAGGGGTGATCATTCTTGGCCCGGCCTGAAAACCCTGTCTCAGACCCAAGTTTTTGTGTGCAAGCCCGGCCTAGGCTGCATTAAGCCTATAAAATTCTAAATTGGGCTTGGGCCCAACACTTCAAGCCTGGCCTGGCACACAATATAATATAATATAATTATCAATTAAATACAATATTTTATATTATAATTATCATATTATGCATCATATAAATAAATTATATATTTTACATGTTATATATATGCCGATATCTTTTATTTTATAGTAAATATTTATTATTTTATATAAAATATAAAACCTTTTAAAACATAAATATTCATGAGTTGACACATCAATACATATGAATCAAAACATGTGCCAACACATGAGTCAAATCAAGTATGAGAGTTGTCCTCTTAGGCAAGAGATTTTATACATGAAGGCATGCCCTTCCATGTTCTATATTGCTCAAGAATGGGAATGAAGGCCTTGCTTTGACAAGTGAGCCAAGTTAAACCAAGTTTAGGAATTAAATGAGGCCCATTACTTTATTTTTTTGTGAAATAGATCCAAAACCTACTAAACTAGTTTGGGTTTGTAAAATGTTTTCTGAATGTATTATTATTATTATTATTATTATTATTATTTAAATTAAAAAATTTCTAATAATTAATCTTTTCATTAGGCCCGGAAAGCCCATAAGTCTGGCTTGGGCCCTTTTCTCATGGGTGCCCGGCCCAAGATCACCCCTATGGGAATAAGTAGCCTTACAATATAACTGTATATGCAGGATACATGGAAATATCTTATTCTCTAATCCAGATCTATTCAATAAAAACCTATACTATATTCTAAAATGCAGTTGTCAATCCTTCTATTGCTTTTCAATCCTTTTAGAATTTTATGATTTTCTTTTGAATTTTTAAAATTAAAAAAWTTAAATATGATATTTTTTTAAGCTCACCCACAACCAATTTAGTTAAAAAACTAACATGGGCATTTTTTTTAACACCAGCCTGTGCATCGCATCGGTCTCTTCTAGTATAAAAACCAAAGAACACTAGTGTGGCTTCAAATGAATGCATTGGATAGTGTGGCATGGATCATAACCAAGCGATCCACACCGAAAAATGAGTGGAAATTGGGATACACAATTGTTCTCATAAACACTTGAATCGATAGTCGAGTCAGTGCAAGGCYCATTCGAACACCATTCGAACAGTCTTTACAGCCTTGCATTGGGAAATGTGAATAACTCTGTACCTATCTACTTTATTTCATGGGAATATATTCCCAATGCAAGGCCATAAAGGCTGTTTGAACCGGCCTTGCACTGACTGAAGTCGAGTTCTCTGCAATTACCCTCGTTTTGTCATTGAAACCTCTAAACTGGCATCAACAGTCTTGGCTCATGAGGAGCTGAGGGGCGCCTGATGGCACAATTTGGATGGAGTGGACAAACCAATAACCAATAAGACATATTGAATTGGCCCAATCCAGACTTAATGGTCCAAAGTATTTATTTGGACCGGATTGGACCTGGTCTATTTGTAATGGATTTATATTGGATTAGGTTAGATTGAATGAATACCTAATCCATTGATAGAAGATAAGGTATAAGTTGGAACGGACCCTGTTTGAATTGGACTGGTACAAAATGGCTAAAGTATTCATCGGATTGGATTGGGCCTAGTCCAATTGTAATGAACTCAATTGGACCGGGTTGGATTGAACCAAACCCGGTCCAATTGACACCCCTAGGCACACCCAATTCTGGGTTGTGAAAATGAAGCCCCAGGGAGTCTTTTCAGAAAGAACGTTCACCCCAGGTGCCAAAAATGCTAAAACGATAATTACATATCAGAAACATGGATCTAAAATCTAAATATTTAGTCATTCGACTCATTCCCTTGTGCTAAAATTGAAGTAAGCATTCATCTCTTTCCTTTTTTTTTTTTTTGAACAATTTAAAAGCCAAGCTTAACAAGTGGAAAGCTTCTGTCTTATCCATGGCTGGCAAACAAACCCTTGTTCAATTTGTTCTTCAAGTGGCTCTACTTCATTATATAAATGTGATTAAATTTCCAAAAAAGGACTATAAATGAAATGGAATGGTAAAGATCAAAAGAAACTTCTGGTGAAATACATCTACAATAAATAAATAAATATGATTAAAGCCCTACAAGATGGTTCTTTAGTTCCCTAGAAGTACCAAATCTGGATAGATAGAATCTTTATTGTCAAAAGTTTATTTTGGATTATGTGATTAGTAGACTTGTTCATGGACCGGGCCAGGCCGGGCTTGGGCCGGGCTTTTAGTATTCATTAACAGAAAAATAATAGGCCCGAGCCCGAGCCCAGCCCAGCCCGACCAACGGGCCTAGAACTTGGGCCCGAGCCCGGCTCTGATAAAAAGACCGAAGCCTGAGCTCGAGCCCGAAGTCCGACCTAATAAAAGAAAATCAAATTTTCCCTATTCAAATAGACATTATCTATTTTAATTCAAATGTTTTTTTCCCCTATTTAAATGAACAATGGACCTATAAGTGAATCAACAACCTTTTCAAATCAAAAAATTTATTCAAATGGACATCACATAGGGTTTTTACTTAAGTTTAACTATAGGTCGGGCCGGGCCGGGCTCGGGCTGGGCTATTTTGGCAAAGCCCGAGCCCGGCTCGAATTTTATGCGGGCCGGGCTTTTTGGCCCGAGGTTAAGCCCGTGGGCCAAAAAGCCTATTCAAGCCCGTCCGGAKGTCGGGTCGGGCCGGGTCTAGTGACTAGAGATGAAATTAGGGCTGCCCATGTTTTTGTCCAGAAGACTAAAGTGGTGTTTGGAACTGTCAGCATGCTRTTGTTGTCACATAGGCATTTTTTCAATGCCATGTCAACATGTTGTTACTAAAAACAGTAATAAAAATGGACAAACACTGAAAAGGGCATTTTCTCATACCACATCTTTCCTAATTTTTAAGCCTGGTATGAGAAAACGTATTTTGGAAAAACAACTAACCAAACTGCAGACGTTTTCCTGAAAAACAAATTTCTGATATGGTGCTGATGTGGCATCATTTTCTGAAAAAACAGCATTATCCACGAGACTGAGACCACATGCCGGCTTGTTGAATGTCAGCATTTTACAATCAACTCTTTAGTACGCAGTGCCTATAGAACCAACCACCCAACCGATATCTTATTGAGCCCTCTGATGTCGGATCACATTCCTGATGCCGATAGCCACCAGTTTCCAATTTTATCACACACCAATCTGATTGTTAGGGGTGGATTCGAGCCAAGCCAAGTCGAGCGAAATAGTATTCAAACTCGGCTTGCCAAGGTAGTACGAGGCTCAAGTTCGATAAAAATAAAAAATATTTTATATATATAATATTTTTATTATATACAATTTTGTATTATTATTATTATTATTATGTAGCTATTCAAGCTCGGCTCGTGAGGCTCACGAGCCAAACTTTATTAGGCTCGAGCTCGACTCGATTAATAAATGAGCCTATAAGTTAGGCTCAAGCTCATCTCAAAGCTCGGTTGAAACCGAGTCGATCCAAACTTTTCATGAGCCGACCTCAAATAGCTTGTGAAGTGCTTGGATAGTGGCCACCCCTACTGATTGTGCCAACATTTAACCCCTTTGTTTAATTATTTTGTGCTATTATTTAGATGCCAATGTTTTATTGGTAGGTCTTATTCTAGAGCCACGAAACCAATGGTCCAATATCATTGCCACCGTTTTTTTTTTTTTT
>NW_010729237.1:966740-1019935 GCF_000365185.1 Nelumbo nucifera | reverse complement strand
GCGTAGTCCGATCGGTACAGCCTGTCAGATAGAAGCTTCCTGAGGAGCGCTCATGCGGCTCATTCGCGAGCTACTTTGTAGCGAGCTCGGAACACTTCAGGATTACCCTTGATAGAATTGGTCCTTGGGATGACTTGTCTGCTTGGGAGCTTGGGCGAGCTAGTTCCCCTAGCTCGCGAGCTAAAGTTGCCTCGGAGTATCCCTTGAAAGGTAGCTTGGGAAACCCGGAGCTCGCATTGTGGCGAGCTCCTCCTTTTGTGAGCTACAATGTAGCGAGCTGCTTTATGGCCCCGTCACTTGGTAGCACTAGGCTGCAATGCTGAGTTGTCACTCGTACTGAGTCAATGTCCACGTGTCACCATTTCATAAGTCGGGTCAAATTGTCCTCCATCAGTAATCAAATTTGTGATGGTTATGATAGTTGATCTGAAATCTAGGGTTGATTAATATATTTATAACAATCTAGGGTTGTATGAGATCTAATCCCAATTTCCAAGACTAGAGTTAATTATTGTATTCGTCTTATTAGTTGGATATGATTATAATTCAATCCTATATAATTGTAATAAATAATTCAAAAGAATAACTTGGAATTAGGGCTATAAAAAGGATCGGATCAAACCAAATTGAATCTGATTATATATGTCCATTAAATTTATTTATATCAGATCAGATGAAGGGTAGATCCTTATTTGATTCAATTATAAGCAGATTGAAATCAGATCACTCAGGCCTTATTCATTTTTCGGAAACTAGGGATTGGTAAGTTAGTTGGTCCTATAGAAAAGAAATAAACATACATCTATTTTCTGATATTAGTGGGTCGTGTGAAAAATAACGATTCTCGAGTAGCTCGTTTACCTAAGAAAATAATATTCTCCTCAAATTTGGGTAAATTATACATCCAACAACAAAAATCATTAATACCTGATAGGACAATATTGTCTTTTTTAATAATGTCACCATTTTTTATAAATCGGTCATTGTACACCTCTATTTGGGAATAAAATAATAATGTAAATGCTCTTATTTAATAAATGTTTCTTAAATAAAACTTATCCAAATAAAGTAGCAACGCAAATGAGATTGAATTCAAATTTGAACAATATACCATTTATAGCCCTACTAGAAATGAAATCATTTCTTTTTAAAGTAGCAACGCATTTGTAACTTGAATATAGAACCCAAGTGAAATTATTTCATTACCTATGGTTTTCAAACCCCACAATAGATCTTGGTTGGTGGACAACCCATTACTTGTATACAGACAAAATTGAATATAAGAAAAGAAAAAAAAAAAAAAAAGCAATGCTGGAGTTAATGCCAAAGCTGTCATGGCTGTTTAAAATATTAAATGGTAAGAGAAGTAGAGAAGAAAACATAAACAGAGATATTTTGAGAATAAGAATTTTGTGGCTTCAGATTGTAGACACAATGACCCCTCATTGCCACACACACGTGAGATGATGAGGACCATCATGGTTACAAAATCATCCTTCTTAAGCACCTGTTTGTTTTGATAAATAAAGATTTTGTCTCATACTACAAAGGGTTCAACTATGATATGAAAAAGATATGATATCCGGAAAACATTCGACCAATTTACTGGAATCATAAACGTGATAACGTATCAGGGTTATTGTTATTTATCAAAATTTATGGGTGAATTTTGATTGGTCAAAATTCTTTTTATACTATATCTGGTCTGGTCCCCAAAAGCTTAACATCAGATGGGTCCAAAGCACATTGGCTATGCTAAAAATTAGCATAATCAGATGTTCCTTGAAGAGCATTTGGAAACGCAGTTGGAGTGGTTAAATTCAAAGGTAAATTTAGGATGAGGTGAATCCACGCTGAACTTGAATATATAGGTCTGGTCAAGGTTTTAAAAACAGACCTGGAAATGGAATTGCTGTGGCCACCCATTTTCAGATCAGCAGTTTTACTGTCTGGGCTGTACGGTTCAAACGGTTTAGGGCAAACACCCATTGCTCTTTTACATATGTGGTGTTGTTGGCAATGGCATTCGGCTGAGAAAGAAAGAAAGGAAAAAAAAAAAAGAAAAAAATGGAGAGAAAGAAAAGAAAAGAAGGAAGGAGGGAAGAAGAAGAGGAGGAGAAGCATATGACATTCATTGGCAATGGCGATGATAATGGGGAAGGCGACGGCGGTGGCAACAGAAACCTAATGTCGGATCTCTCTGATCTCAGATCTGAGATCCAAGAACTGAGATCTCAGATCTAATTTCTCTCTCTCTCTCTCTCTCTCTGGGATGATCTCATGATCTCAGATCTGAGATCATTCTCGGGTCAATGATTTTTTGACTAAATCAACGATTTTTTGGCACAAGAACAGGTTAAGGGTGAAACGAAACTTGTTGCCTGGATAGTTTCCGAGCTGAATGGTCCGACCGTCCAGGTCAACAATGGTTCAAAAACACTGGATTTGGTTGATTACAAGTGCATTAAATCTGTATATGGGTCAGATCTGGTTCGATACTCCTCATTTAGTTGAGGCAGGTCTGTTCAGGTTGAAGTTGGATCGAGTTTGAGTCGGGCCAAATCCATACCAAACTCAATCCATTGATGTGGGCATGGGGCAGTTGCCTTTATCTTGAAAAGAAAAATCATACCTAATTGGCAAACACTCCCTTACTGAAAAATCTATAAAATAGGTTGTGAATTTCTTAATTGCATGTTACGTTGATTACCATACCCTAAATATTTTATTATATTATTTATTATTTTTCCATTAAAAAACAAGGCAATAAGCCATTCAATTCAGTTATTTCAGCTATTCATATCTATTTCCTATTGTTTCCATATAATCCCATAATTTTTTATTTATAGATTCAGTTATTTCAGCTATTATCAAACAGCCCCTAACCATCATCTAATTTTTTTGAAGTACTTTATCACTTGTCACTAGAGCTTTTTCTTTAATTTAAAGAAAAGAAGCTTCTTTTTTTTATCTTTTTTTTACTTTTTTTAAACCAGTTAGGACCCAAGCAATTGTTCCAACGCTCTAAATATATATAATTAGCTAGAAGATTAAAAAAGGAATAAAAAAAAAGTGGTTCATAGTTTTAAATGTAGGTGAACTTTTGGATTCACCCACTTATGGTGGAAGTTTTTGGGCTAAATATTATAAAAGTTTATAACATAAATTATTAAAGCGAAGTTTCTTTAGAAAATAAGGATCAAAATTTCATCACGCATCAGCAGATATGTATTGTATTGGAGCCTTCTCGATACATCCCTAGGGTAGACCGACCTTAAACAGCTTATATCGCCTGTATCGATATTTTGAACCTTGTTGAAAAATAATAATTTAATTGTCAATTGCAATCGATTTCTTAATTACTAACCCTGTACCTTGACAAGGTACAATGGACCTCCTCCTACCCTCTCTCATTGATGAACCGTGTTAAGTTGGTTAGAGTCAATGTCTAAACCATTGTAACAATTAATAAGTACATCAAGTATTTTCATGAAGTGGACCTCCTCCTACCCTCTCTCATTGATGAACCGTCTTAAGTTGGTTAGAGTCAATGCCTAGACCATTGTAACAATTAATAAGTACATCAATGATTACCTTGAACTGCATGACAAATTCATAAATATTAATGTAAAAGAGTTCAATTTTTTATTTTTTTATAAAAATAATGGGATTAATTCCATGGATGAAGGATGGAGGCAAAGCAGAGTGCATACGAGTCCCATTTACCATATCACAGAAAYCCTACAATTCCGTGGCTCTAAATCTACACCTCGGAGCCCTGATTTTTATAAAACAAAAAATTCTGTGCATATGGCCTCTTGATACATGTTGTAGAGAGATTGGCTGAATGGGCCCTAGTATTTGTTTTATGTTTAAGCATCATCTTATTTATTTTATGTGTTCATSGGCCTGTTAACTTCTTTAATTTTTTTTTAAGTTATTGCTTAGCTGGCCACCCACTTAAGGGTAGACATATAATTAGTCTAATTAATTCAGATTAAAAAAAGGATTAGTGAAGGGAGAGAGGAATCCATCAAACCCTCTTCTTCTTCTCCATCTTCTTCTTCTATTCTACTGTAATATTCTTTTCTCTCTCTCTCTCTCTCTCTCTCTCTCTCTCTCTCCTGCTATAATCAGTATTTTTCTATGGGCCAGATTTGAATAACACATTTACATCTTGGTATCAGAGCAGTTTTTATCCTTTTTTGTTTTCTTCTTTTTTTCCCATACACCCTTCAATTAGAAGTGTATGGAGAAATAAGTTCCTAATCAATCAAATGACTGTTTGCCTAGTTGGTAGAGGGCTTGAAGAGTTAGAATTTATCCAAAGATTTCCAAAAAGTGAAGTTGTTATTTTTCCGCCCAAAACCATTGCCCACTAGACAGTTTTCAAGTTACAGGTTAAGGAGAAGGATTGAGTGTGACACTCAGGACTTGGGAGGTTTATTTTCATCCTCAAAAGTATGCGGTTGAGATTTGAAGAAGGTTGGGAAGTTCCAGTGGGAGCGGCTACCTCTTCTCTCTTTCTCCCCGACAACCAAGTGTAGTGAAACCCTAGTACTTAAATCTCTTGGTACTGGACTGACCTTAGTTAAGTCTATAAAGACTAAAAAAACTAATTTTCTTTTTCATTTGATCAATGGAGCAATCTGGAAGTGAAATGAAGTAGATGTTGATATCCGAGATTGGTTTGACATATTCCTTTTTTACTAGAGTGACCACAATTAAACTAGATGGAACCAATTATCTAGCTTGGGCACAATCTATATGAATTTATGTTTGTAATAGATGTAAACTAGGGTATCTTACAGGCAGAAAGGAGAAAACCACAGAAACAGACCCTGCGTATGAGAAATGGATACAGGAGAACTACATAGTGATTGGATGATTAGTCAACTTAATGCAACTCCATATAAGTCAGCATTACCTCTGGACGACTTCAACCAAGGAGATTTGGGACAATGTTATAGAAACATATTCATAGAAGTTAAAATGTTGTGAGAGCCTATAAGTTGAAGAGTGATGTGAACAATTTGAGATAGGGGAGAAGAGTGTAGCAGTTTAATACTCCATGTGGAAGTCATTATGGTAGGAAATTAATGTTATGGATACAACTATATGCGAGCGCACTAAGGATGCAAAGACTAAGGTTGTTCACGGGTAAGGTTGGGTTGGTTTAATATATTTTTTTAAACAGCCCGGCCTATTCAGGTTACTTAAAGAGCAAACAGAAACCAACCTTCCATTAAGCAAAATTCCCTACTAAAAAAAGGAAAACAATCCTAAAGACAAAAGTAACTGCCATTTAACTATTTTTTTGTTCTTTAATGTTAAAAATAAGTAACTAACTAGAAAGGAGAAACTAATATAGGGATTAACTAGTTAGGGAAAGATTAGGAAACCAAAAGCTAACTAACTCCATTCGGTTCGGTTTAGTTTACCCCTCTTCACAACCCAAAATTGACCAATGGTGAAGAAAAACCAACCAAATCGGGTTGCATCGGGCCGGTTTGGTTGGTTTGGCATTGTTTGTGAACATCCCCCACAGAGACATTTAGAAAACTGGTGGAATGAAATAGGGCATTTGAGTTTCTTATAGGACTCAACCCTAAGTTTGACATTACTATGCAAAACATCCTAGCTAAAGATGAGGCAACTCTTGCTCAAGCATATGCTATGGTAAGTAGTGAAGAGAGTATGTGACAAATACAGTTACACGGTCCACCTACAAAATACTTTGCACATGCTGGAATAAAGCCAAAAGGGCCAATTGAGAAGAAAGAAGTGATATGTGAATACTGCAAGAAACTGAAGCATACTAAGGACACTTGTTAGAAACATCATCCACACCTTCTTCCAGATAACTTTCAGAACAACAAAAATAACAACAACTTTAAAAAGAATGGTTAAACTTGGAAGCCTATGAATGTTAATGTTGCCACAGTGTCTGAGGGTGGGAATAGAGAAAGTGAAGAAAAATCATCTATAAAGCAGCTAGCAGTAGTAAAGGTAGAATTTGAAAAGTATGGAAGGTTAYTTAATCACTTGGAAACCACTATTTCAGCATCCAACCCTTCAGGCAGTACTTCATCATCCACATTTGTTCACTCAGGTACTCGTGCTATTGCAAATCTTGCTACTATTTCAAGTAATCATAAAATCCATTTAATTATTAATTCTAGTGCATCTAACATCTTTTGTTCATATCATCTCCTCTCTAGTAGAGAGAATATATCCCTTGCTGATGAGTCGCTTCCTCTCATCTCTAGAAAACCAGATATCAAAACTCTAACACTCTTGTCTTATGTTGGAGTATTTTGGGTATTACTTGTGTGGGTAATTATAGTGATAGGATCAAATCCTTTGTCAAATAAAGTGAATATAAAGATTTACACTCTCTCTGATAGAAACCTAAAACTATCAGTAGTATATTTCAACTATATTTGAAATCAAATTTGCAAAGTGTACTTATATTATATTATTTTTTGAAAATGGTTTGCAAAAGGTTTTAATCCTGAGATCCATTTGAGCAAAGAGTGTGACACTGCATTTTGTTGCCAAGGAAGAGTAAGATTTTGAATATTTAGGATTGAGAGGTTAAGGGCAAGAAGCCATTAGAGGGCTGATAACCTTATGGGCTTTATCTCAAAGCAATCCATTATCCTTGCGATTCATAGGGTGACTAAACCCTCACATATACTTAAGTGTTGCGCCTAAATTGAGCCCAACTTGTTTGGCTCAGTGGTTCATTGCCATTAGTAGTAAATTCGGTTTGTCTCTTTCTAGACATAGTTTGAACACATATGGACTTGTGTAAGACATTTGTGGGTCCCACACCATATAATAATCAGGCCTAAGAATCCATACAATAGCCAGGATCAACTCCATTCAATAGCCACAATTGCACTCTCTCGTGCCAATGAACACCACGTGTGCATGCCTTGGAAGCCAAAATGATGCTAATCTAAAAACCATGATCCTTAAGCTGGAATCCCACTCCTCAAATCCAACACTCATTTCACCAAAAAAAAATTCAGTAGTCTCAAATCGCAAACTTCATTGGTCTCAAACCATTACTGCCATTGACAAACAAAGCATAAAGAACGAGTCTGCATTTTGTGCACCCATGGGTGCAGTAGAGCGTGAACCCACCAATAAAAATGTTATACGTTAGCATTTTGAAACTCTTATAACTTAACCGGTGTTCAACTATTAGCTAAAGAAGCCCAGGTGAACCACCCACAAAAGACAAAAAATCATAGAATGACTTCTTTTAAAGGATTTCATTCGAACTCTCTCTCATTTCTTCCTCTCCTTTGAGATCTAACATAGAGAAGCATCCCACTGGCCACTCACCACCCACCAGCATCCATGAACATGGTAGCCACCGGCAGCAAAAAGAATTTTGACGCTAAGAATTCCACTTCTTCTTCTTCTTCTTCTTCTTCAATACAACTAACCAGAAGACAAAACACAAAAGGATGTTATTTTTGCCCTGCATGAGGGGAAATATTCAAGGCAAGGAAAAGGGTCCATTTTAGTGTTACACAATTTAAATAGAGTTATAAAATCAACCACAGAAAATGGGAATTAGGAAAATGGGATGTTTCTCTGAGTTCCAGCTACCCATAGCGCCTCCAAAAGATCGAAACCACTACTAAAGGTTGAAGCACCTACCTCTGTAGAGGCAACAATAAAGGATGGCATCAAAGTTGAAATAGCGACTGAGAAGCCAGTTGAGATTGACCCACTTGCCAGCATATCCTCCACCCGAGGCTATAAAGCCTAATGAAACAACGATTCCATCACCAGATGAACTAGCCCCAACTATAGAACCTGTAGGACCACCACTGGAAAATACCCCTAAGCCTATAAAACCACCGAAATCTTACCCACCACAACCTAAAACAAGTAAAAATTCAATTGATCCATCATCACAACCAATGCAAGTTGACTCTGAAACTTATCGCAGAAACTGTGATGCGGAAACTTACTATGGAGGTTAAAAGAAGAAGAATGGAAGAAGAGGAAGTTCATAAGTTATAGTGAGAGTACCTTTTTTGTTTTTTTTTTTTTTGCTTACCGTCAGCTTTCTTGTCAGTCGGTGGATTTCACATTATTAGGGCTCGAAGGAGACAAGGAAATGAAAGGGTGTTCCAAAGAAATCTCCTTAAATAATTTATTCATTTTGTGCTCGGTTCATCTGGGTTCGAACCACTAACGAATGAAATCCTATTAATTTTAGGATCAATTTGAAATGCTGATATGTAACATTATTATTGATTGATTCACATGTCCAGTGCACCCATGGGTTCAAAGAACATGGACTCGTATAGAACTCCGCATTGGAGCAATGGGTAACTCTCTGAATTACAAAGCTGAACTCAAGCCACATGATCAGTAACGGAAACTTCAATTGTGATGTAGAAACTTCAGCTGCTTCCTTTGTCTAAAGCTGAACTCAAGCCACATCGGCAAGTCCGACCTTAGCCTCGGCCTCAAAAGTGGGGGACATGTGATATAGCCATAATTATCCACCTCGTCTTTGATGGATACGTGGCACCCTTAAGGGGGCAACCTCATCTTCACAAGCCCCGGGGGCATCCGTAGAATTTCACCCCCAACCTTAATTACAAGTTGCTCTGACTCTCTAAGAACATTACAACCTTAGCCGAGCTCTTTGGTTCATTAATGCTAGAGTAGCACGCAATCACATAGTCACGCTCTTAATGGCTTTGACCTTCATTGCACCCAGACATCTAGAGTCATTACAAAGAACCCACAACATGATCAGTAACGGAACCTCACCTATAAATAAGGGCAATAAGGGCCAAGAGTAATAGGTAACTCTCTTACTCTCTCTCATCTTCACATCTAGTATTGATCTTGTCTCACCTTGACTTAACCATTGAAGTCCTCACCTGTAGTTCCTGAATTACCCCTACTGCCATCCTTAGAAGCATAAATAAGAATGCCGTTATTGTGATTTGCGAGAATAAGCAAAATTCACCAAACAGGTTCCATGACCAAGTTTTCTACTTTGGACTTTGAAATTTTCAAAAACCAAAATTTATCCAAACAATGCCTAAACTTAAAGAGAAGTATACGTAAAGCCATAAACGTGTTTTGGCACAAAAGGGTATTGATCAGAAGAATCCACAAGACAAAGTAGCTTCACTATCGGGTTTTGGTATCCAATCAAGTTGTAATAGTGGAGGCCGGGTCTCCTGCCCACGAGAACCCTACCCACGTCTACCCACAACACACTACCCTCTGTGAATTGGGAACATCTCCCCTGCATAATACTATGCAGATGATGTGATGTTCTCCATGTRTGGCAATGATAAACGTGGGCAAGGTTCTCGTGGGCAGGAGATCTGAACTCGTAATAATGGGTCTCAGTCTCACACCCTATATTCCAAATTTGTAATGTAAGATGTAACTAAAGTATACTTTTCTTCATTTTGAGACTTCACATGCCCGAAACAAAATATTTTTTAGAGGAACCCACAACATAATTTTATTAATATACCAAGTATACCAACAACGCAACGCATATGACTCATTGACTCGTCCGACTCAAAATTAGATTTTTCAATATTCACTATGAATTTTTCATTGAAAAAATAGAGAAACAAAAAAAGAAAATGGAAAGGCCTGAGTCAAGGAAGTAGGGCGCTGGCGAAGGCTTCTTGCAAAATTTTCCCATCACGAATTTTCTCCCTCTGGACTTTCCCATTTATTCTAGAAAGTGCCCCAAGATCATTGGATTGGGATCAAACAACCCCAAACCCAGAAAAGAAGGATTCCAAATCACTGCCTGCCATTCAATATGTTGGGCCCACATGTTTACGTGATTGACTTGCTCTATGGAAAGTCTTGTGGGGGACCAATCACCAGTGGTTACACTTGCAATGTGTCAACGGCAGGGATCTCCGTTGTGTACTCGTATACGCTAGGACCAAACCAAATAGTGTTGCACCGTAGTCTGACAACAAGGGAACACGTTTGGAATATCCTATTCTTTGGTCCAAAGGAAGCTTCTATTACTGTCTGTGTGTGTGGGACCCCAACTCAAGACATTTGCTCTCGTTTCCTTCCCTGTCAACGGCTTCCACAGCATCATAACTCGTAAGATAGGCCGTACAACGGTGTAAATGAATGGAAATCGAATCGAATCAGGCAATATCTTAATTCGAATCTCGATATCTGATGGATATTAAAAATTAATATTTGAATTCGAATCTAATTAAATATTTGAATATTTGATTTAATTCGAATTCAATTAATTAATTATTTTAGGTTATAAAATAAATATTTTATTTTTTACATAAATATATAAATTATTTATATAATTTAATTATTATATATATAAATTATATTAAGACCTTTAAATATTTTATATATTATATAAGAATTAAATAATCGGTCAAATTTGAATATTTATCAAATCGAATCAGATCATATCCGAATTCAAATTCGAATCTGAATAGCTATTTGAATTATCCAAATTCGATTCAATTATGTCAAATCTTGAATTCGAAATCAAATTTTTGAATACCGTTGACACCCCTACCCGCAAGGAAAGTCAGGAAGTTATATTTGGTGAATTCACAAAGAATTGAGATCTCCTACCCACAAGAATCCTACTCACACCTACCCACATGATAGTACAGTTGTACATTGGGAACATCTCCCCATGAATGATAACATGCAAACATAGCAGATGTTCTCAATGTACAACTGTAATGAGACATGGGTAGAGTTCTTGTGGGTATGAGATCCAAGCTCAATCTTGGAAAGTCTAAAAAATACCATCATTGAACTGAGGACTCGATTTTCCTAGAGGATTTCTATGTTGGGGCGAGATGCATTGATTTAGTCGTAGAAATGGATTTGGCGCTCACAAAATTGTGCTCACACTGCTTTCACAACTCTTTTCAGCCGTGCATAGGGAACATTTCCACGTGAATAAAAAGGTAAAAGTATGGAAATGTTCTCAATGCACAACTGAATAGGGCTGTGAGAACTGAGAAAAGTGTGGGCAAGATGCATTGATTTAGTCGTAGAAATGGATTTGGTGCTCACAAAATTGTGCTCACACTGCTTTCACAACTCTTTTCAGCCGTGCATAGGGAAAATTTCCATGTGAATAAAAAGGTAAAAGAATGGAAATGTTCTCAATGCACAATTGAATAGGGTTGTGAGAACTGAGAACAGTGTGAGCATGTAAAATTTTCTGAGCACCGAATCTACCCTTTCAATCGAGTTCAAATCAGCCCCTCACAACGTCCCACAATRCATCCCCGCAATGTATTGAGAACATCTTCCAATGATGATATCATCAATTCTGATATTATCATCAAAAGATGTTCCCAATACACAATGGGGATGTGTTGTGGCTTGTGGGACGTTGTGGGGGGCAATCTTGTGGGGGGCTGATTTGGTCTCCTCTCAGTCATAGTGGTTGAGTACCCGTGTTCAGGAGAAACTATATTGAGTAACTTCTTACTTTAGCTATGTTTATTGTGCTCGGAACATGATGATCGACTTTTTGATTTTCACCAAATTCAACTTCTAGCATTCTTGTGTGGAGCCCAGCGTGGAATTGGTAGCTATGTCCCAAAAGCCCTCCCAAATGACCACTTAGCTTTGGTAGCTTCTCCAAAGCCGCTTAGTCAATGTAGAAGCCCTTCTAAACGGGATTTTCGATCTAAACTCTCAACTTGAAATTGTGTTTCTTATGAAATACACAATTGCATATAAGTACGATCGGATGGAATTTAATAGGATTCCCCACAAATAAAAACTTTACACACACTATGCAAGCATGGAAAATCAATGGCACATTAAGAACATCTCCCCATGAATTTAACATACATGTATAAGAGAGATTTTCAATGTATGGTTAGAAAAGTCAGGTAGGGAGATGCTACCAACTAATGCTTCCATCACTATCCCAACAGCCCATTGCAACTACACGTTGGGAACATCTCCCATGTCATTCATCGGAGATGTTCCCAATGTACGGCTACAATGGCTGATTGGGACATTGTTGGGACCATGCCTTGGTAACTAATCCTAATCAGAAAAAGTCTGAGATATATAATTGATGTGCACAAAAGTTTTTCTTTACAAGATATTTGAATTTGAATCCAATGACTTTTAAGGCTCAGTTTGGACGGAGTACAAATACGGATATGTAGAGCGCAAAACCTTGTATTTTGTATTATTTTATATGTATTTTTACTGTACATATTTATATTTATAATCTTTTCAAACTAAGCAAGAAATTGTGCATCTATTTTATAAATTAAAAAAAAAAAAGAAAAAGAATTGTATATCTACTTTGAGGTATGTAAAGTCTTACATCTCTGATCAAATCAGCCCCCCACAATGTCCCATAGCACATCCCTGCCATGTATTGGGAACATCTCCCTATGATAATACCAGAAATGATGATGTCATCATCGGGAGATGTTCCCAATACATGGCGAGGATGTGTTGTGGGACGTTGTGGGGGGGGGGGGCAATCTTGTGGGGGGCTGATTTGAACTCCTTACATCTATGCTATATATGAAAGTGTGGATGCAGAGTGGAAGTTTGTTTACTCAAATTACCCTCTATTTCTTTGTTCGAGAAAGGGCATAAAAGTCATTTTATTATACCTTTAATGGCTACTAAAATACTCATTTGTCTATTTAATCCATTTCTAATTGTATGGTTGAAAGTGTAACTCCAATTATTACTTTCGACCTCATTTAATCCCCTCCTATTAAGTTCTATAATTAGGGTATTAACTCCCAACTTCTCTTATTAAACCTTATATTTAAGTTATTTGTCATTAATAAATGCTACTAATTAGATCTATGTCAACATTTTTAATAATATAAACCTATATATTTTAAAACTTGCTAAAAAACAAAATCATTCCTTGTTCAAGTGGTGGCTAAGCAATTTAACCATTTGAATCAAATTGATGAACATGTGAAGTCATAGTTAGGTAATGAAAATTTTAAAATAGAAATAAATATAGAAAGTTATAAAAATGTAGAAAAAATTAGACACATTTATGATATTTTCGTTAATCAAATTAAAAAAAACAGTGTAATAAACAATAATTATTTTTATTGAAAATGAAATGCATAATTTAAAACTGGCCAAAAATGAAATTATTTTACTATTTGGCAAAGATGAATAGTTTAACTTTTTGGTCAAATGTGTTAACATTTAATGTCATAAATAAATAATAAAAATATAATAAAATACATAAATTTGCAAAAAATAACATTCAAGCAAACGTATAATATTATATAATTATCATATTAAACAAAAAGTAAGTGTGACATATAAGAATTATCTTTACACATAGAAAAATAAAAATATAGAGAAAAATTGAACACATCTATAATTCTGTATTTATATTACTATTAAAAATATGAATAAGATTTTGAAACTTTATTTTGACTAAAATATTCTTTTGAATTTAGTCCCTATTTAAGTGTGAGTGCTAAACTGTAAATTGAACTATTACTTTTCATCTCATTTAATTTCCTCTATTTAAATCTTACATTTCTTTAATAAATGAACAAAAAAGAAACACCAAAAAGATAAAAATTACAAAAAGAATAATCTAGCTAAGCAAGTAGGCTTGTCAATCATACTTGAAACTTCACAACTTATACGATTATCACATATTTGGATGAGGTGTTTATATAATCATATTTGAATTGGATTTTTTAATCTATAGCTCATTAATAATAAAAAATAAAAAAATACATATTTATAAAAATTTTTGGATACATCATTACTATCATTATCATCATCTARAATTTCCAAGTGCAAAGCACGTTCATGCTTAGTAGTATAAAAAACCACTTGTTAACGTAAATATGTAATGGCTCATCTAGTGGTAAAGAAATCAAGTAATGTAGCATATGAACTCTCCTGAGTGGAATAATAATTATTTTGTTTTTGTTTGGGCTAGATATGTAATTTCTCTCAGCTTATGATGTAAATACTTTTCCTCTCCCTTTGCCAAAAAAAAAAGAAAGGAAACGAAAAACTGAACCTCTTTTTTTACTTGATTTGTTGTTCGAAAAGTCTATTTTCAAATTTTCTATTCAACTATTTGTTTCCATTTTTTGCATTTGCTCTTATTTTTTCATCCAAACCTCTAAAATGCCACTAACAGGTGTATCTCAATGGTACAAAGTACTATTTTTTTTTTCGGGTTCGACTATGATACCAAAAATACATATGATATCCAAAAAAAAATATTGCACCAATCAACCCACATTTCTTTTATGTTTTCCATTATGATACTGAAAAGACATGATATCAACCAATCAATTGGTATCATAAATATGTTAATCAATAAGGTGGTATTTCTTCAAATTCATGGATGGGTTTTTATTTGTCAATACTCTTCCATAACTATGTCTTTCTAGCCTCATAGATTCTTTCCTAATTTTATCTATACTATATATAAAAGTGTGGATGTAGTGTGAAACTTTTTTTGGACTAGCATTACCCTTTATTTCCTTGTTTAAGAAAGCATATGAAAGTCATTTTATTATAGCATTGATGCCATGTTTGATGGCTAATAAAATGGCAACATTTGTGTATTTAATCCATCTCTAATTATAAGGGTTGAAAATGTAATTTCAATTATTACTTTTCACCTTATTTAATCCCCTCTCATTAATTCTTACACTTAAGGTATTAAATCTCATTTTCTCTTATTAAATCCTATATTTTTAAGTTATTCTTCACTAAGAAATGCTATTAATTAGATCTATGTCAATATTTTTAACAATATAAATCCATATATTTTAAAACTGACTCAAAAACAAAATCATTATTTATTCAAGTAGTGGCTAAGCAATTAAACCATCTGAATCAAAATGATCATCCAATGCAGTCATAGTTAGGTAATAATTTTTTTAAAATAGAAATAAATATATAAAATTACAAAAAAAATGTAGAAAAAATTAGACACACTTATGATATTTTTATGAATCAAATTAAAAAAAAATAAGTGTAATCAACAAGAATTATTTTTATTGATAATGAAAATGAAATACATAATTTAGAATTGACCAAAAATAAAATATAAAAATTAATAATAAATACTTTAATTTTTGGGTTAAATGTGTTAACCTTTAATGTCAGAAATAAATAATAAAAATTAATAAAATATAAACATACAAAAATGAAAAAAAAGAACATAAATTTTGCAAAATTAAAATTCAAGTACATGTATAATATCATATATTTATCATATTAAACAAAAAGTAAGTGTGACATATCATAATTATTTTTATACACAAAAATACAAAACAAATTATAGAAAAAAATGAACACATCTATAAATCTATATTTACACTATTGTTAAAAATATGAATAATATTATAAAACTTTCTTTTAACTAAAATCAAGGTCTTAAAAGTCGATCCAAAAATGAAGCCACTTTGGTTTCTAGTTCCCGGTTCAGTGGTTCAAATGTCTCTAGTTTGAGCGAGTCAACCCACTAAGATATAAAATATAATGTAACTTTTTGTTTTGGCCATTAGATTATGATTAGTTTAAAGTCCACTATATACATATATATACATTATTATGAGAGGGGAGTGTGAGACTTTGAGAAGGAGGTTGTTGGTTAAAGTTGAGAAGTGAGAAAAAAGATAGAGAAGAAGAAGAAGGAACTGTCGGTGGCGGATATCTCTATGTTCATCATCATCGCCACAATAACACCATTTGTCCTCTTCTTACATTTTTTTATCTCACTAAATCAAGATCCTGGATCGTTTGCTTCATTGGTGTATCTCAGATTTATAATATAGATCATTGTTTAATCTCTCATCTATTGCATTGACTTTTTTTAKTTTTTTCATTGGAGTTGCAATTTTTTTGTTGTTACAATTTAAAAAGAATCACAAAAATGAGAAAACTCAAAATCGAAATGGAAAAAATTAAAAAGCCTAATGAATTTTGGCAATTGGAAATAATTGAACAAAATTATGAGATATGGAAGTTTCTTTCTTCAATTTTTTTATTTCCTATATTTTAAAATAAATAAATAATTTGGAATTAGTTTGAAAGCAACCCGAGAACCATTAACCAGGTCAAACATTTAATGGTTAAACCATCCAGGTTAGTAGTTGTCTGACCATTTCAATGGTTTTTTTGTAAAATGGTGGTTCAAGGCCAAAATAGAACCAGTGACCTGATCGGTTCCAGGGCCAAATGGTTCAATCGTTTGGTCTGGTTTAGTTTTTAAAACAATGACTAAAATACCCATTTTTTAATTTATCTCATATTTAATTGTAAAGATTAAATTGTAAATTGAACTACTACTTTTCACATCATTTAATTTCCTYTATTTAAATCTTACACTTTTTTATGAATGAACAAAAGAAAAAAAAGGTACACCAAAAAGATAAAACACTACAAAAAGAAGAGTTTAACTAAGTAGGTAGGTCTGTCAATGATACTTGAAACTTCACAATTCAATCTAATTATCACGTATTTGGATGAGATGTTTATGTAGTCATATTTGGATTTTGCAATCAGCATCTAATTAATAATAAAAAATAAAAATAAAATAGTAAAAACCACATAAAATTTATAGAAAATTTTGGATATATTATTACCATAATTATCATCATCTAGAATTGTCACATGAAAAACATGTGCACACTTACTAGTTTGAAAAAGATAAGCAAAAAAATTTAAAAAGAGTAAGTTAACAAATCTACTTTGGGATGGAGTTCGTATTATAGCCCATTTGAGAAGGCTTCAGCTTTGACTGAGTTGCTTTCACTAAGTAGCTTTCAAAAGCTATTATGTGCTTATTTGAGAGGGCTTTCACATAGTGGCTTCTAGAGTTGCAAGGTATGCCTTACACAAAAAGCCAAAAAATAGGCTTCCATGAGCTAAGGAATCAACTTTCCAATAAAGCTATTTTTAGTAGCTTCTCAGAAACAACTCAACTAATGTAGTTCAATAAACATTAAAGCACTCCCAAACTAGTTTCACAAGAAAGTCGGTTACTAGGCTGAATGAGCATGTTGTAGCTTTTCAAATTTTTCTCCAAATGTAGCTTCTAGGCTTTCCATATGGGTCCACCTTGCAAAGCCATAAGTTGCAATGTAAAATCCCTCCCAAATGGGCACTTAGAGCCTATATGGGAAGGCTTTTGCATTGGTTGAGTTGTGTTGGTCGAACCTGATGAGGGTGATTTGGCCTGACCTAGTAAGCAGCTGACACGTGGACATGACCTGGTGACTGGACGTATGACTYAGCATCCTCAACCACTTCGGCAGGTTGGGCCACCTCAGGTACCTCAGTCGCCTCGGATAGCATCGAGGTCTGGGTATTTCAGAGGGCCAAGCCTGCCTAAGCGACATGTAGCAAAACTCTATAAGCTTCTCAGCTGCCTTTGAGCCTTTCGAGATCACTCTACGCAACCGTATGCCTTATCCTCACCCCGCTCGAATCGTATGGACACAATAAGCTTTATCTTCTAGCACGTTATCCACCTTCCAAAGCAAAATGGACTCCTACAGCCCCGACCGAAGATCTCGGGAGTGTTTCGTGAGACTCACGGTAGCCCAGCTATATAAGAGCATTAACTCTTGAAAACCTAGGTACGCGTGATACAATGCATTCTAGATCTCAAGTTTACTTACTTTCAGCCCGCTACTCATATCCAGTACTGACTTAAGTGTCGGAGTGACCTTGTTGGGTTAGCCACCCCAGGTTCTCTGATCCATCTGTCTTGCAGTTCGACTARTTTACTTCATAACCGACGTCTGAGCTACCTTCCATATAGGAGCATCCAAATCGTTCATTAGAACCTCTTTGGAAAAGCTGCATGAGATAGCTTCACCAGAAAGCGGACTTTGCAGTTGATCTAAACATAATTCTAGCTTTTCAATTTTTTTTAACAAACACAACTTCATGGTGTTCCAAGTTTCTCAACTCATGGAATACCAAAAGTCGCTACATGTAATCCCTCTGCCGTTTTTCGATATTTGGTTAAGGTGCTTACCAAGAAAGTCCTAAGCAAAAATTGGACGAATAACTTTGGTGCCAGTGTTCATACGTGTTTTCACTTACCCAAATAAAGAGAGAAGCGGAAGAGGATAAATATTCTCAATGAGTGGTAAACAATTTTTACCCACCTTCCAAATGAGTATTGGTTACCCGAAAAAGTTGCTTCCCGTGGGACCCATTATAGTAGCACGAGAACCGAGGAAGTTGGTCAATTACCCTATTGACCAATTTACCCCCTCCTGTGAGATACAAACAAATGAGTGGGTAAACAATTTTTACCCACCCTCCAAAAGAGTATCGATTACCCAAAAAATTTGCTTCCTATGGAACCCACTATAGCAACATGAAAATACTAGGAAGTTGGTCAATTACCTGGTTAATCAATTTATCCCCGCAAGATACCAACAAACAAATGGGGCCTTAGTAGTTTCTTTAAAGTGGATTAGCCAACATAGCTTAAGTAAAGTTAAAGCCCTCCTAAAATGGAATTTGTTGATTATTGACAGAATGCAACATTCATGCAAATCCCTTACTAGCAATGTGAACTGGTTAGGTTTTGGGACAAGTTTGCGTCAACCCTAACCTAACCCTCTAGGGTCTAAGTAGGGGTGAGTATAGGTTAGTTTGGCTTGGTTCCATGGAAGAACCTAAAACCTACCCTGTAGGAATTAGTTCTAGGTTTTTGGAACTGAAACATGCCTTGTAAAAGTCGGTTCCAAGTTCTATTCATGGAACCTATTCTTTCTTTATTCCCCCCCCCCAAAAAAAAAGACATGTTTTTTAAAAACTTGATTTTCAATAAATATAATATATATAACTTAAAACTTATATTTTCTTTATTGATTAAATTGGGTAATTTAATATGCAGATTATCATTATATGGTTCAAAACTTATAATTTAAATTTAAATTTTGTAAACATTACCTTTTACATTACTTATTGTACACATTCAAATATTA
This sequence comes from Nelumbo nucifera, assembly GCF_000365185.1. Next base: position 1,000,916 of record NW_010729237.1, on the reverse strand, counting down.
AAATGAAAACAAATGATCATATCAATTAAGTAACTTAATGGTCAAGTGAGACCATGGCCTTTGTAACCATGAGTGCCTAGGTTCCAATCTTCACATCCCAAAAGTATTTTGTGGTTTATTTCAAGGCAAGTTCAGTTCTAAGGTAGGTTCCACCAAGGTCAATTCTACCAAAGCCAACCAAAGTCGGTTCATCAGGTAGGGTAAACCCCTAAACCCTGGAATCAGCTTGGGTGGGGATCGGTTCCAAGAATTTGGAACTTGACCTTACCCTGTAACAGAATGGGTAGGATTCATTCAAGGTCAATTCGAGGCTAGTTCCATTTGATTATGTAAGGGACCTACTCATTTACTCACCCCTAATGTTAAGGTCTCACTTTATGTATTAGCAAAAGAAGAAAAACTAAAATGAATGTGAAAAGAAATCCTATGGAATTAAAAGTCAAAAAATTACAAGGATACCTTGTATATATAAAAGAATATCATGACCTAGCGGGTGCAGATTAGCCAAACCCAAACCCCACTCTATTGAATCATGATTATATATATATTTATAAACATATTTACTTATAAAAGGATATGTATATATATAATAGTTGAAAAATTACTTATATATTTTTTTATTTTTCTTTGTGTAAATTTTTATGCCTTTTTCTTTTAATAATTTATTAAATATTTCATAATTTAAATTGGGTTGGATCATATTTAGATATCTGACATCCTTAACAGATTCAGAATCAAATCACCATTTATAAAACCCCATTGGATCTTTGAATCGGATCTCGGATATGTACTATTGAATCGGATTCAAATATAATCTTATTCAAATCCAATCCGATCCTATCTGTATGCATCCCTAGAAGAATAGACCTAACCTAATCAATTAATTGTATAACTCGACACATTGACATCCCAATCCATTACTTCTAACTTCTGAGTTCAGGAAAATGAGAGGAGAAAGGTGAACCCACAGAGATATGATTCATAGTTTTAGTCCACCATGGGCGCAATGGATATTTCTTGAGAAAGTAAATCCCCAATCGTGGTAGGGCCTATGAATGGAACTAACTACATGGATCTAACCTGCACATATGTTGTCAGGCAGCCCTACATCCAATCGATTTTTTTTAAGGCAAAACATCATATTTCATTCAACTATGAAACTTGTATGAATACAGAGTAGTGTCATAGTACCAAGCAAGAAAGCACAGAAACATTGTATGAAAACAGAGAAGTTGTYACAGTACCAAGCAATAATACAAGTCTCTCAAAAGAACAATATTCACAGTGGATAAAGGAGAAAATGAAAAACCTTCTGCAACAAACAAAAGGTGAGGCATAATCACCAATAAAAGAGATAAATGAGCGCATCTCCAACCACTGAAAGAGAGGGATAAATATAATCGTGATTCACCATATCTTTAGTCATCCAAAATCATAACTGCCAAAACTTTAACTGTTAAATCAGAACTTTATAATAGGCTAGAACCATAACCCCCGGAATTGTTATCGTCAAAATTGGAACCAAGTAGAAGTTTAACCACCCAGAAAATGTAACCACTAGAATTGTTATTGCCAGAAGCATGGTTTTCAAAACCGGACCGGACCGGACGGTCGGACCAAAAAAATTGGGAACCGGTCACCTGATTGATTCCATTTTTCCCCAAAACCATTGATTTTGGTCAGCAAACTGCTGAACCAACCGATTAACTGTTTGGACCGTTCGAATTGTTTTGACCGTTTTTCAGTTTTTTTAATTTTTTTTATTTTTTTGTTAGAACGGGTCGACCATTCGAGTCGAATGGTCGGACCGTTCGACCCAGTAATCGTACCCCAGATCGGTTCGATCTCTAGGTCGGTTTTAAAAACCATGGCTGGAAGTGGAACCAACTGGATCTTTAACCACCCAGGACTGAAACTAACGAAACTGTTATCACCATAAGTGGAACCAACTAGAACTTTAACCACCTGGAATTGGTATTGTTAGAACTAGAACGTTAACCACCCGGAATTTTAATCATCGGATTTGTTATCGTCAAAACTGGATCCACCCGGAAGTTTAACCATCCAGAATTGTAAGTGTCAATGGAATAGAATAAGGTAACAATTACCGGTGGTGAAAATCAAAGTAGTGAATAAGGCCATTGCCCAAAACTCCACCTCCTATACTAAAATCCATGCAAAAAAGAACAAAAGAAAAAAGGAGAAGAAACGAAAGAGAGTTGAGGATTAGACCAAGTTAATCAAGAAGAAGAGAGAGGAGTGAGGGAAAGGGAGAAGGAAGAAGGGTAGAAGAAAACGGAGAAGAGAGAGAGAAGGAAAGAGAGAGAGAGAAGAGCATGAGGACAAGCCCGAGATGAAGACTCTCTCAGAGAAGAGAGAGAGAGGGAGCCTCTGGAACCCCAGAGACGGAGACTGTAAGTATTTGTTTTCTAAAAACATCCAACCGAATTTGATGATTGCAACCAGCCTCATAATACATATTTGTACTGAAATCGAGTTTCATTAATAACACTGGGAAAACTTAAAACCATTGTTTTAAGACTCAGACCAAACCGGACGGTTGAATTAAGAAAATTAGGAATAGATGGCCTTTTTACATCCCAATTAAATGATGGTTTTGATATTAATTAGTAAAATTGGCCCATGCAACATTCTGGTTTTTAGTCTAATCTAAGTGTTAAGACATTATTAATTTTTCCGATCCGATCCGATTTGTTAGATCAAGGGAGGTATGAGAATCCAGTTTTTATTGGATCGGATTTGGATTTGAATTGGATTTGATCCTTCTTATTTGTAGCCCTACCCATGATGGGAGGAGTCTCGATTTACTGTCAAAAGAAATCCCTTCCAACAAGTTTCAACATGATCTGTAGGATTGTATCCACACATTGTGTATGAAATCCATTACTAGGAATGGCAACAAGGCCGGGCAGGGATGGGGAGCCACTCCCCACCCCATAATCCCCATCAGCAGAGATGGGGCAGGGACATAATTGTTCTAAATGAGTGGCTGTAAGTGTTGTGAGTACAGTGTGAGAACATATTGTGTGAGGACTGAATCTGGTCTCAGTTAGTAAATGCCTTCCAATCCAAAAGAAAAAAAAAAAAAGAAAAAGGTTCGCAACTTCAGATTTTTTAAGTATTAAGGGCGTGTTTGGAAGAGTTAAGCTGCAAATTAATATAAATTGGTTCAGCTGCTTTGAACAAGGTTCAAAGAATTAATATATCATATCCTTATATATCATTTTTTATGGTTATCAATATGTCAAATAATGAGAATTTATGTTTTTAGTTGATTTAAATAATATTGTATATCTTGACAATGATAGCTATGAACTATCAAATAAAGACAAAATAAAATTTTCATTAAATTTAACTGATAAATTTTTGTATCTAGAATATAGATACTTTGAACCTTGGCTTTGAAGCATCCAGAGAAACTATTAAAAGAGGTTGAATTGGACAACCCCTCAAATGACAAACAGCTGATATAGGCTGTCCATTTGAACCCCACTTCAAAAATAAAGCCAAAAGCAACTAGCCCACTGTATTTCAATTCTCCCAAACAGGCATCAATTTCTAGGGCTGTTTACGGGTTGGGTTGGGTCGGTTTATTGTGATTTTTCTAATCAATCCGACCTGGTCGGGTTAATTGACATAGAAATCGAAACCGATCCAGTGTTAAGAAAAATCGATCTGGTCGGTTTGGGTYGGTTTCGATTCTAAATTCATCCATGTGATAAAATCTTGCTAATTTTAAAAACAGTCATAAATTGAACATCATTTTAGGCTTCTCCTATGATAAAATTTAAATAAAAAGTTAATCACAAAAGTTGTTCATTAATCACTATTCACTAATCCAAAGTTTCTTGCAACCATTCAAAAACTAGGTGGCCTAATGGGCTTTAAAACTTTATGTTTGAACTAGAAACTAAATCGGTTCGGTTCGGTTCGGGTCAGTTTCAGTTTTCTTGTATGAAAACCGAAATCAACCCGAATAATCGATTTAGGAATTTACACAACCCAAAACCAACCCGTACTGATAAAAACCCAGCCGACTTAAATTAAATCGATCCGAAATGATCGATTTGGTCGGATTGGGCCTTCTTATGATCAACTCCCAAGTTTATATTCTTTGTCAAGTGTCATGTCGAGGAGAGGAGGGATAAATAGTGTCCAGGGAGAAAAATAAATAAATAGAGGAGAGAGAGAAGAGGAAGGTAAGTAAATGAATCAGATTTATTGCACGGTGGACAAGTTGACTTTATATTAAAAATGGAAAAATCTAATGGGAAGGAATAAATGGAGAGAGAGAGAGGGGGGAAGGGAAAGTAAACCGATTAGATTTATTGCATGGTGTACAAATTGAGTTCATACTAAAAAACGAACATTTCACCACCTCAAAGACATTATATTGATGGGATGGGTTGAGGTGGATTGGGGATGATCAAGATTAATTGCATGGTGTACACCATGCCCTTACCAATATACCAATACACCATCCATATATAGCAATTTAATACCCCATTTGAACCAACCCTATTCATTGACTTCAATCCATTCAAAGGATAAAATTATATTTTTTCGACATGCACTAATACAGAAATTGGGTACTGGCGGTACGATAAATCGATACTTTTTTCCTTTTTTTTTTCTTTTTCTTTTTCTTTTTTTTCTCGACATAATAAATTGAGAGAAAAGAGGATGCCCTCACAACCCCAAAACCACTCATCCGGACGAATGGTAAGGTTAGGGGCAGTAGGGGGTCCATTCAAATCAAAATCAATTTAGACGAATTAGATGGACCAATAATATATATTGAATTTGACTAATTTAGACTTAATGGTCCAACGTATTTATAAGATTGGACTGGATCTGGTTCATCCTAATGGATTTATATTGGATTGGGTTGGATTGAATCAATATCAGGTCCATAAGTCCATTGATAGAAAATAAGAACACATGTGTCAATGGATCAGGTTTGGATTGAAACACTAAATTAAAACCAATTTGAAATACAGAATATTAGACGATCCAGACATTGAGTTGGACTGGTCCAAAATGGTTCAGAGTATTCATTGGATCGGATTAGATCTGATCCATCTGCAATAGACTCATATTTGACCATGTTGGATTAGACCAAGTCTGATCCAATCAACACCCTCATGGGGCGGTAAGATTACAAATTGAGAATACATCTCCCCTAAACCTAAAAGCTCCCTCTGACTCTAGTAAAACTATAAAAGCAGGATTTCATCCAAGGTCTCCACTACAATCAATCAAAAACTTTATTAGCAAGTTAGCCAATATCTTCAACATGGTCGATTTCATTAAATACATAGCAATGGTAGGGCAAGGCTACAGCCACACATTAGGGATTAATGGGATTTTGATTTCCATTGACCAAAAAACCTATGTTCTTTTTCAAATTTATGTGGGGATTAGGGAAAGTTTATTTTCCAGAGTCTCCTAAGTTGATAAATAACTTTTCCACCCGGCGCAACATAGGGGGCAGGGGGGAATCACTAACACTTGAATGAAACAAAAATGCCCCTTTATAATCAGTCGAAAACTTTACTTACAAACTAGCCGATATCTTCAACAAGGTCAAATTCATTAAATAGTTATAGGAGATCCAATCTGAAGAATAATGTTCATTAATATATTCTTGTTAATAGTTGGATTCGATTAGAATACAATCCAAAGCTAGGTGTTGGGCCTGTTGGCAAGGCATGTCTTATGCACATGATTATCAAGAAGACATGTGGTAGAGGTCTGGAACTTTAATAAAAAATGCAAAAGAATCCGCCAATTCACAAAGAAAAGATGTCCAAGGCAAACCCCACTTTTCCTCCACAGAACATGATTGACTTGAGGTGGCATTTGGGAGATAACTTGAAATGAAATCATTTTCTTTTGGGGTGACAATAGGAATAGGCCCCACAAGGATTCCACTTGTTTCTCTCACCATTCTTTAGGAAGAGCAAATCAGTCCCCTACTTGTTTCCTACTGCACATCTCTGCCGTGTATTGARAACATTTTTTAATGATGATACCAGAAATGATGATATCATCATCGGGAGATATTTACAATACACGGCGAGGATGTGTTGTGGGGGACAATCTGGTGGGGGGCTGATTTGAAATCTTCTCTAGGGTGAAATCGTTTTTGCCACTTTGAATATTGAACCCGAATGAGATGAAATTACTTCATTCCCCTATGGAACAATAGATGTTTGGCCAAAAGTTAAAAAAAAAAAAAAAAGCAAGAGATCTTTGGCTGGAAAAGTGATTATTTATATACAGACAATTATTGAAGAAGAAAGCAATATTAATTGCTAGTCATAGCATAGCTGTTGGCTTTAATAGCAAAAGAAATCTATGACTACAAGATTGTAGATACAGTACAAGAGCCATTGCGGAATTAAAAGAATCGCATGTTTAGCACTCCCCTTAAGCAATCAAGAAGGGAGAGAGAGTGTGGACCATAGACCAAGCCAAATAGGGACAGTACATAGTAAATATACCAGAAGGAACCCATTCGTTCAAGGAAGAAAAAGATTGCGCTGACATGAATCTTATCCAATAAACCTAGACATAAAATTGATTTTTTTATATTTGAATTCAAATCTTATTCATTAATAAATTAAATAAAAATAATTATATACATTATATATTATTAATAAAATGAACTCAAGAAAAAACTTAATATTATACATCATAACTAAAGTGACTTGAAAATAACTTAATAACCCCACATGTTGGCTGTTGACCAATATTTAAAAAACCGACCCAGAGGCCGAATCATTTTTGCCTCCAGGTCGCGGGTCACCGGTTCGATCAGCCGATCGAACAGTTCAGACCGTGCCATGTGTATATGTGTGTGTATGTCTATACACTAAAATGACCACATTTGTTATTTAGTCTATCTCTAATTGTGAAGGTTGAAAATGTAATTTCAATTAATGATTTTTACCCATTTAATCCCCTATCATTAACTCTTGTATTTAAGGTATTAACTCTCAATTTCTCCTATTAACTTTCATATTTAAGTTACTTTTCACTAATAAATGCTATTAATTAGATTTATGTCCAATACTTTAACAATATAAACCCATATATTTTAAAACTTACTCAAAAACAAAATCATTCTTTATTCAAGTGATGACTAAGCAATTCAACTATCCAAATSAAATTGGCCAACCCATGAAGTCATAGTTAGATAATAAAATTTTTAAATAAAAATAAATATAAAAAATTACAAAATGTAGAAAAAATAGACACATTTATAATATTTTTTATTAATCAAATTAAAAAACAAGTGTAATAAACAATAATTATTTTTATTGATGATGAAAATGAAATACATAATCTAAAACTAACAAAAAATGAAATTATGTTCCTATTTGGTATAGATCAATAGTTTAACTTTTGGGTCAAATATGTCAACGTTGAATGTCATAATTAAATAATAAAAATTAATAAAATATAAACAACATAAAAACAAAAAATACATAAATTTTACAAAAAACATTTAGGTACATGTATAATATCATATATTTAACATATTAAACAAAAAATAAGTGTAAATAACAATATTATTTTTACACACATAGAAACAAAAAAAAATTATAGAAAAATTTKAATATATCCAAAACTCCATGTTTACACTACTAATAAAAATATGAATAAAATTGTAAAACTTTCTTTCGACTAAAATACTCATTTCTTGAATTTAATCCATATTTAATTGTGAGGTTTAAAATATATTTTGAACTACGATTTTCACCTCATTCAATTCCCCATCTCTAAATTTTACATTGTTTTTGATAAATAAACAAAAAAGTATATACTAAGAAGATAAAACATTATAAAAAGAATAGTCCAGCCCAATAGGTAGGCCTACCAACGATACCCAAAACTTTGTAGTTCAATATGAGGTGCTTACATAATGATATCCAAATTTTGCAATTTATATCCAATTAATAGTGAAAAACAAAAATATAAAAAATAAAAAAACATAAAATTTTATAGAAAATTTTGGATACATTATTCCTATCATTATCATCATCTAGAATTTCCTTGTGCAAAGCACGTAATCACCTACTAGTATATGTGTGTGTATAAATACATATTTTAGCAATAAATGTATAAATATGTTTTAGATATGTTATATGTATTATTCTATATTTAATTTATATTTTTAATTCAGTTTTTAATTTTTTATTTATAAAAATATTAAAATTTAAAATTTGAGGCCAAAAAAGGGTTTTTTCGCGAAAATAGTGGGGAAAGGCACCTTGGGAGTTGGGACGCATACGTCTCGAAAATTTACCCAAAATAAAAAATACCCCAATCAGACATTGAAATGTAAAGTTATGGTCTCTAAAAGTTTTGCATGCATTGTGTGTGCAACCTGCAACCCAGTAACCGGGTCAAATGGGTTAATGGTCGGGTCGAATGGTTCTTGACCAAGTCAACGGTTTTTTACCATTGAATGGATCTTGATTGAACTAGACCTGGAATCCTGGCTAGATGATGGTTCGAATGGTTCAACCGACTGGGTTAATGATGGGTTGAAAACATTATTGTTGACACGTTTGATTGACCACTAAGGGTGCAAAAGGATTGGATCATAATCCGATCCGGTCCAAAGTTTAATCCCATTTTGTTGGATTTGGGTATCCCCACTTTGGATCTTTGGATCGGATAATAAGATTCGATCAGAATTTGAGTTAATATGATGGGTTGAAAACATTGTTGTTGACACATTTGATCGACCACTAAGGGTGCAAGTGGATTGGATCATAATCCAATCCGATCCAAAGTTTGATCGCATTTTGTTGGATTTGGATATCCCCACTTTGGATCTTTGGATCGGATAATAAGATTCAATCAGAATTTGGATTGAATTCAGATTACCCCTATCCGATCCAATATATGTATATATATATATATATTTATTTATTTATAAATATATATAATACATATATGTATATGTATATGTTATTTATTTATATTACATTTTTGTACATTTCTTATATTATTTTTTTATAAAAAACATGTATATATATGATGAAAATAGTTAAAAAGATATTTATATTCTTTGTTTTTATTTATTTAATTTATTATTTTAATTTTCTTTTAATAATTTATTAAAAAAAAACTAAATCAAATCAGGTCGAATCTGAATATCCAACTTCCTCATCAGATTCAACTTCAAATCCCTATTTGTGAGATTCGATCGAATCTTCAAATCGGATTGGATTTAGTATTCATAAAATCGCATCATATTGAGATATATCATGATTCGAATCCGACCCGATCCATTTGCGCCACTACGATCCACCCCATTCAGTTTGATTGATCCCCTAAAAGGAGACTTGATCTGTCACAACAAAAATTTATTCCAAAACCGACGAAATAAGTCATTTAATACAGCTGATATCAGACAGCTAGCTACTTTTTTTTCATTTGAGCTTTATGTAATTAAATAACTCCTTTTTGATCTGAGCTTTACGTTCTATAAAAGGTCCCATCGCCTGGCTACAAGGGAAAAAGTGGATCATGGTTTTAAATGTGTGAATTTTGTGAAATTTCTGTTTAGAAAGCCACCGACACCAATTATTTATGGAGGTTAAAAATTTTGTGAAATTTCAGCATTTGTTTTCAGTCTAAGTTTTATATCCAAAATCGATGTAAAACTGATTAATTCACATTTCAATCAATATACTTTTACATTATAAAAACTTTACACTAAAAATAAACGCAACCCAAGACAAAAAAGTGTTTTGATTGTTTGATAAGAATCGCTTTTAAAGATACCATAATCTGGAGCCAAAAGCCCTACAACTGGGACATGCTTTTAGGCTTTAGAAGCTAAAACCATATACAAAGACAGCGTTAAATATAAGGCACGAGAAGAGGATACTTGCCTTAGTTTTCTAAGTTTGTCATAAAAGTTAAGTCTAAGTATCATATATCATACATGGTTAATACTTAATAGTTATACATATAAAAATATTTTAAAATGTTGTACATATAAATCAGATACTTGCCTTGGTTCTAATGCGAGTCATTAGAATTAAATTTTGATTATATAATATTAACTTATATATTTATTGTATGAATGTGTAGTGTATGCTCTCACACTAATATTATATAAAGCGCATACTTGCCTCGAGTTTGATGCAAGTTATAAAAGTTAAATTCAATATTATGTATCATATATGGTTAATATTAATATAGGTGCATGTGTTATTCTCATACTAGAACTTTATACTGTTAATTTATATCTTTGTTTACTTGCACACACCTCACACTAGTTTATACTATCATCAAGTGAATATTTGCCTTGCTTTTGGTGCAAGTCTTTAGTTGAATTTGATCATATAATGTCAAATTTAGGGAGGCAAAACACATTAGATCGGATAATATAAATCTCATTATCCAATCCAATAATATAAATCTCATTATCCAATCCAATCTGAATATACGATTGGATCTCACAAAGATTTATTCCAATTGGAATCCATTAAGGATGTTGGATATCTATATTTGATCAAATCTGATTTAATTTCTTTACAAAAATGTAATATAAACATATTTATAAAATATATAGAACTTGATTCTTTTGAATCAAATAAAGGATGACACGAATTTCATTCAATTTTTTAATCAAATCCTATTATTTGATCCGATTTGATCTAATCTAATAAAATCTAAGAGGGGAGATATCTGAGTCCAACAAAATAGGACCAAATTCGAAATAAGATCAAATCATGATCTTCCCCATTTTCATCCCTAGTTAAGTTACCTCTTTACCCAACCTACTTATAAATATAAAACATAATGCAAACTCATAAGACCATATAATTGGGTTTGTTTGGTTATATATATATATATGTATGTATGTATTTGCACTTTTCCCTAATACATAATATATAAAAAGTGGATACTTAGATCTAATATACCATATATTATATATGATTAATATACTTAGCTTGTTCAGTTTATAAGAGTTAAATAAATCATTTTAAAATAATAAATAATTCAAATAAAATTTCATACAATATAACCATCCCATATTTACGGCATTTCAAAATATCCAATATCTGAAATTAATTAATGCTGCAATTATTTGTTTCATGTCATAAGAGTTTATTAGGGCCAATTCCTTAATCACCAAACCCTGACCCTTCATAGAATACAGATCATCATCTGCCAACTGCCGTGATCATTGAAAGGCCACAGTCTTTAGCACATAAAGGACCCCAACCACTCATCATCAATGAACCACTGTCATCTGATGTGTTTGATCTGTCATATTCCTAACATGTACTTTCTTGCGTTCGGACAAAGTTCAAGTTTCAAAAAATCTCTCGTATCATTAAGATGTTTCGATTGCACGGCTGGGATATGCTGTGGGAATTGATATGAATTCTCGATTTCTCGGAATTTGCTACTTATACATGATAGAGAAGCTCTAATTGAAAAAATATGTAAATTTTGTATTAATAAATTTTTTAGAATGTTTGGTTGTAATGGGTATAAATATAAATTTTAATTTTTTAGCTTTAAAATGTGAAATCTAGGGGTGCTCTGGTAGATGCATATTTAAGACCCAATCAATCTTATTGGTTTTTAAAAATTTTGAATCCAAACTGAACTGAATCAATTAAAATAAATTTTTTATAATGTTTGATTGTAATGGGTATAAATATGAATTTTAACTTTTTTGGATTGAAATGTCAAACCTAGGGGTGCTCATGCATCCGGGGGCACATATTTAAAATCAAGCTAATCTTAACGGTTTTTAAAATTTTGAATTGAAACTAAATCAAATCAATTGAATGTATTATTAACCAGTTAATCGGTATAATATATATAGATCGGTTCAGTTAATCATGGTTTCTTCCTAGGTTCAATTAACTGGATTTTTGGTTTAAATTTCAGGTTTCGGTTCCATTTTTCAATTTCTCGATCTTTGAGTGCACGCTTGGTCTAAAGTAGGGGTGAGCAAAAAGATTGAAAAATCGAACTGACCGAAAAAATCGACTGAAACCGAACTGAAAAATTAGTTAATTGAATCGGTCAGTTTGGTTTCAGTTCAGTGATTTTAAAAAACCGAAGGCACCATTCGGTTTCGGTTAACCAATTTAAAAAACTGGTGGTTAATCGAACCGACTAGTATACATGTTATGTATACTATATGTATTTTATATATTATAAATAATAAATACACATTATATATAAATATATATTTATAATATATTATGTATTATTTATCATTTAAAATATAATATTATATATATTTATAAATTTTATTATATATTTATATATACTTTTATAATAAATATTATAAAGTAAAAAAAACTGAAAAACCGACGAACCAAACCGTCGGTTAACCGAACCGGTCAACCGATTAACCGACTAGTTTTGATTCGGTTCCAATTACCGGTTTTCCAAAAACCGGTACTACCAGTTCGGTCCAAAAAAATGCCCATGATTCAGTTACCCAAACCATAAGCACTCATAAGCCGGCAGYTATAGGACCAGTGGCTTTGACCGTTTTTCTTGTAGTGTCCAAAAGTTATGTTGGCGAAAATCATGGAAAGGGATTTTTTTCAGCAAAAAAAAGACTTTTTAGTGAAATTGATTTGAGAGTCCATCTGGGGGGCTTCAAATTAAATGGCATTGACTAGCCACATTACAGTTATTGAAAACTAGCTTCATTGAAAAGTCGATTTTCTGAATATTTCATCAAACATAGCTTCATGTGGGACGGTCTTGCAAAGCTAGAAGTGGCTTTGGGGTCTGTGTAAGGTGAAATCTGCTGAATTTGCTGAAGCTTATTGGTTATTAGAAATTGCAGCCTTATTGTAAAATACCTTGGTATAGTAAATTTATTAGTCTTAAGCATAGTTTGAAAAAATGTCCCGGAAACAGAACTGTTTTGGTCATTGGTTTCTAGGTCAATGGTTTGACTGCCCGTTTCAAATAGACAACCTGTTTTGACAACAAAAATAAAAAAGAATAAAAAAATAAAATGGTCAAAACCATTGAACGAGTTGACAGTTTGACCGCCCGGGTCAATAGATCGTTGATCGGTTCAATGATTTTTGACTAGAAATCGGTTGTCTGAACAGTTATCGGGTCAAACGGTCTGACCATCCGGGTCAATGACGGTTCAAAAACCATTGTCTTAAGTGACTCTTAATTTGATTAAAGCTCGTATGTCTCAGTCTCTGGTCTTTTGAGTGCTGTCAGCCTGCTGTTTGGCCTCTTTTCAATTTTGAAGGTATTAATTTGAAGTTTGATAGACCTCCTTAGTTTTCATTTCCTCTTTTTCTCTCTTGGTTGTGGGCTTCTTTGTTTTCTGTTTTTTGGGTTTTCTGTTCTTGTTTCCTGTTCTTTCTGTGCTTGTAATCCTTTTTAACTGTGTGAAAGCCCTCCCAAATGGGCACTGAGTAAAGTTTGTTTCTTCAAAAATGGCTCATTCAAAGTAAAGTTTGTTTCTTCAAAAATGGCTCATTCAAAGTAAAGTTTGTTTCCAATTTCTGAAAATTTACTTGCATTTTTTATATAAAAAAAATTGATACCATTTGAATGCAAAAAATGTGAAAGAAACCAAATTTGCTTCCATTTTCATTTTCAAATACATTCCTACTTTTAATGAATGAATGTTAGATTGGAATCTTTTCCAATGATACAGAATGCCGACCACTAATCCCAGAGGCTCAACCTCTTGATTCTTCCATTTTGAAGTACCCCAGTCCACGTTATGTTTGTGAATGCTTATTTTTAAGCGCTCATTGAAATAAGTGTTTTTTTAAGATAAGGTCCACACCGATAGGCACTTTATTGGCTTGATAAAATGAACACCCAAAAGTGCTTGTTCATGAAATAAGGCCATGTTTGGCATGACTTAAAATAAGTATTTCTAGTACTTATTGCGTTTTAGAACCCAAAAATAGGATGCAGGCCTTTTCCACGGAAAAAGTAGTTGATGGGTGAGTTTGGCTTCTTGCATTTTCAAGAAGCACTTCTTTTATTTCCCACCCAGTTTTGCCCATTTAAACTTTTCTTAACACTCAAAATGCTCTTATCAATTCTAAAGCCCTCGCCCCACATTCTTCCTCACTTTTTCATACCATTTTCACTTCTCACCACTTGCAGCAGCAGGGTTGAGCTACAACTATGTATGTTTGTTTTCCAACCATATTTCCTGTTTTTTCATTGAAAAAACTGATTGAATGATTCTCATAACTCCATATTATCCTTCTTTATTTTTTGTTGTTGTTTGTTTTGAATCAAACACCTTTAATAATGGGTTTTGCGACAAATCAGGTATGATTTGATGTCTCCATGGAACCAAACTAACAAATGTAACTACCCAAACATGAATATTACACACATGGTGTTTATACATGTGTGTTTTCTTATGTTTATACACAATGGAAGACAATATTTATATTGGCAAAAGTCCATTTTTTATTAAACAATTTTGTCAAATAAGTGTTTTCTTTTTAATTAGAAAAATCACTCCGAAAAAATTTCTTACCAAGTGGATTTTAAACGCTTTTTCAAAACTGTTCTTAAAAATGCCTATTTAGAGAGGCAAGATGCCCCATGCCAAACAAAGCCTAAACTTATTTTCAATAAATACTAATTATGTGTTTGATTCCATTGGTATTTATTGAAAAAAGGCCGCCACATGGGTATTGACGTTTATTATATATGAAGCAAAATAAAACAACTGTTTGATTTCACTATTTATTAAATAAATGGTAAAAAACTGAAATGTTTTGGTTTTTTGTGTATGGGGCGGGGCGTAGGGAGAAATGCCAAATTCTTATTTCTCCTAACACCCCAATATTTCTTGAAACCAAATGCTGAGTATCACACTTTAACGGGTATTAATTTGAGATAAAAAATAAAAAATGTTTAAAATAAAACCCAACCAAACAAACAAGAAAAATAAAAAATGTTTAAAAACATTTGGACCTATCTCGTCCCACAAATAAACCACCACCTATAAACCTAAAAGATAACTAAACACGTGATTGCTTTGGACCTGTCTTGTCCCACAACATCGTTTTTAAAATACCATTACTACCCTCCTTTCGAAAAAGCAATTTAGTATTCTAAACATGTCCTTGCTGTTTGGAATAAATACTTCTTTTTCCCCACTTATTACTAAAAAGGAAAAAAAAAAAAAGTGGATGAAACAAATTCACGTGATGTATCGATTAGGATGATGGTGTTTGGGCCCTTTTTAATTATTTCCTTCTCCATGCATCTTTAATGTGCATAAAAGCTAAAAGCGTACGTTAGTACAATTCAGAATCTTAGTAGTGTCTAATTATACAGACGTATTTTCGTAAATAAACGGAACTCCAAGGGCATTCCCATAAATAGTCTTGTCTTCCTCGGAATCCAAGTAGCCATCCATTTGCCTGAGAAAAATTTCCAGGGCCGGACCACCGTGTCCCCACCGCTACGCTTTCTGAAAATCTCCTTCTAGAAGACGAAAACCATTCTCTCTCTCTCTCTCCAGTTCGAAATTACCTTTTATTATTAAAAAAATGGAAATAGTAATAATAATTCATAAAAAAGAGGTAAAATATTTCCGAATTTGTCTTTTTTATTATTTTCTTGGTGTAAGGTTCTTTTAATTTCGGTCTAAACTCTAAAAGCAGCGAAATGGCGCGGTGGGAAGAGAGAGACGGCGAGATGGCTTCACCGTCGGGGAATCGAGGCGAGTCGACTCGGATAGTAGCACGATCGTCGCTTGTCGACTCGTTGAAAGGGTGTGGTTTATCGGGGGTTCGAATCGATAAGGAGGATTTAAAGAGAAGGATTCTGATACCGGAGTACCTCCGTCTTGCTATGCGAAACGCGATTCAGTCGAAGGACCCGAATGCCGGCGACCGGCACGCTGGGAGTGGGAACGAGCAGGCACCGGAGGCGCCGATGGTTGTTTTCGTGAACTCGAGGAGTGGGGGACGGTATGGGCCGATTCTTAAGGGGAGGCTTCAGGAGCTGATGGGTCAAGAACAGGTTAAGTATTCAAAGATTCCATTGTTTTGTGAATTCAGTTTAGGGTTTTGGTTGGCTCGCTGGAAGATGGGTTTTTGATTTCTTTTGGGAACTGTAAGAACCTGTGTCTGTGAGCTGAATCACTTTTGATTGCTTAAGCGAGAATTGTGTGCATACGTGGAGCCACTTTATGTGCTCTTTTTTGTGTTTAATAGTAAGCAGAAAAGAGACTAGCTAAGTGCTGAGCTCTAAGCATCCAGAATTTCTGCTTCTACAATGAGGTTACAGCAGTAATATGCTGTGATTATAAACGAATGGAAAATTGGTGAATTTGGTTTTTATTTAATAGGATCAAACCTCTATTATAGTGATTCTAGTCGACAGATAGCGATTGCTATTTTCGTAGATTGCCAGAAGAGATCCTATTATTCAGGGGAAAGAGTGGTGTTCGCTTATGATTGTGGTGCTGGATAGTATAATAGCTTTTTATTCCCTCTCAGCTGGTTGCTCAAACTATGTTGTAGTGCCAGGATTTATCAGGGTCTTAATAACAACTTCGATTGAAAGCAGTTATGCTGACGAAATTTATTTTACGTCAGAACTCTCCACGAAATCTTCCTTGATGACGCCTTAAAGTGTATTCAAAGAGGTCAAGGGGAAACCCTCTGGGGATGCAGCTTTGCCACTCCACAATGTCTTGAATCGAGGTTCTATTTTTGATAAAAAATTGATTTCAAGCAATTTCATAAATGTCAAAATGTTCCAAGATTTCAAGTTTTCAACCAAAAATTTTGCCTGTTTTGGTTTAAGGTTCTATTTTTTTTTTTTTTTTTATGAATATTTGACACATTTCCAAAATTTCTTTATGCCTTGATATTCGTGTTGAAATTTAAAATTGATATCCGAATGAACTTTTTTCTCAATTATCCTCCATACTACCTTTTTTTGTAGAGGATGCAGATTGAAATTTAGACCATACATGAGTTAGTGCTCTTACTTTTCATTATTCTTCTCACTCAGCAAAATGGTGATTTCCTGTATTTTCTCATGGTTGATTTTTGCTAGTTGATTACATGTTTTCAAATTGACTGTGGGTTTTCTCTTTTGTTATTTATATTAACTTAGGAACTTTATGTTAGTAATATGTCTGAAAATTTCATATTATCATATGTAATGCAGGTTTTTGATCTTTCAGTTGTGAAGCCTACAGAATTTGTGCAGTATGGATTAGCTTGCTTGGAGAAGTTGGCTGACCTTGGTGATCATTGTGCAAGAGATATTCGTTCAAAGTTGAGGGTTGTGGTATGTTGGCTTGAGTTTGTCAATTGCTCACTTATTGTTATTGTTGTTGTTGTTGCTTTTATTAGTATTATTTGATATAGTATTGATTTTTCAATATAGAGGGGGTATGCCTTTTGGCCCTTTTGGCCTCGTATATGAAAAAAAGCAAGAAAAAGCTGGTCAGTAAAGACAATGAAAATGAAAAGTAAACATGCTTCAAAGTATGAAAAAATAATTTTGAATATCTTAATGACCTAATATTTGCAAACTTAACTAGGATTGAACTACTGAGGGCAATAAAATGCAATGTTTCTTTTTTAATTTCATCTTCTTACCATCTTATCAACAAGAAATTCTTGTCTCCAAATAAATGTTGCTTATGTTTCTTTTGTAAGGATAACATAGAGAGAAAAGTAATATATTTCATAATGTCCATCCTTGGGGTCTGAAACCTTTGCTGTTGCAAGCAACATCTAATTGAAATGTTGATGCAGTACTTGGTTTATACAAGAAGGCTGTTCAAACATTTGATGGGATGCCAGAAGTCCAGCGACTTCCACTGGGAAAGGATCCTCCTTCATTTCATTTGATAGAGATTTGAATATGATTTCACTATAATGGGCCTTGCATGCCTGCTATTTGATTCTTGTGTCACGCCTCATAAATCAGAAGTGCTAGAGAGCATCTATTGGTTCTCTTCTTCAGTCATATAAGTACTTCTTCCAAATCATTAATGTTCCTTGTTAATTCCTGACACCCATGTTGTGTTGCCAACTAAGGATAGGAGGTTCTTCATCTACAGATAAGTATATAAAGTTGACAATTTTTAATCAGGGTGCCTCCCACTGTAAGCAATTTGGGTTGCATCTTCACACGATGCACATTTTCTGACCATCATTTTGATTCCATTTGAAATAAGTACTTTCTAATACTCCTTAAAATACCTACCTGTTCTCTCAATTGTGCTTCTTACTGCCTTGTTTACTTTCAATAGTTTACAAACCCCATTTATTTATTTGTGTTTGGCACTTGTTCCAGTGAAGACTGACCTAAATGTAATTATCAGTATTATGTTTAAATAATACATATTAGGATATTGTAACTCACATGCAAGCAAAAGTGGACAGTTGCAATTTTACTGAGATTCTAATGTAGATACTAGGTTGCTTGTCAGAAAATATTCCTGCTTTGAGAAGAGCTTAAGATTATTCTGTGCAGGTTGCGGGAGGCGATGGCACAGTGGGTTGGGTTCTCGGAAGCCTTGGAGAACTTTATAGGCAGAATCGAGAACCAGTTCCTCCAATAGGAATAATTCCGCTTGGTACTGGCAATGATTTGTCGAGGAGTTTTGGTTGGGTAAGAATTAGATTACATGGAATTCTCAATATAACTGCTCTACTACATTATTGACTTAATGGTCTTGTATATTTCTTCAGGGTGGTTCATTTCCTTTTGCATGGAAATCAGCTGTGAAGATGTCTCTTTCTAAGGCTATTACAGGTTCAGTTTGCCGTCTTGATAGGTAATTTCTCTTTGTAGGTTAGAATAAATAATTCTCCCTTATTTTCCCGGAATTAGTAATATCTAACCTCAACTTTGTTGTTTCCTGTCTATAGAGGAACCCTGGATGTTATTTAAAGACTTGCACCGAAAATCACATCATATTACATGAACTAGTTCTGAAAAATGTTTGTACCATATGACACCAGCTGTTTACAGCATACAAATATTAAACCAATAAAAAAAAGGAAAAGTGGCCAATTAGGTGGTCCACTTATTGAAGATGAGGTGAAAGCTCTCTATGATGAGAAACACCGTAAATATCTTCTCCTTGACCAGCCCTCTTTATCTTTTCTTCAATGGCAATGTAACAATATTATTAAATAAGAGTAAAGATAATATGATTATCAAATCCTTTTGAGAATAAGTAGGGATATCAGTAGATTGTTTTTAGGTTTACCACTATCGGGTTTGGATTGGGTCAACATTAATTGGGCTTTGGGTTAGGTTCGTTCAGGTTGAAAGGTAAATCCATGCCAAACCTGATCTGTTGGCATTGCAGAATTGAAATGTTTGTATGTATAGTCTTGGTTGAGTATATATGTTCTATACAGTGTTTTAAAAGCACAAGTGCAAAAAAGGCGCAGGGGCCAATAGGGGCCAATTTGCGCTTGAGGTGCAAGGCACAAGGCACAAGGCACAAGGCGAGGCATGTGCTTTTCTGAAGCAAGCCACATAAATGCTAAAAATAAAAAAGTGTMAGAAAATTCAAAAAATGCCAAAAAATAATAAAAGAAATATTAAACATAATATAAAAAATATAACTTAAATTTTAAAATAAATGTTTTTTAAAAAACCTATTATCTAAAATTAAAATACACATACATAACATGTAAAGCGTATTCAAATGAAAATTTAAAAATAAAATCAAACATATAAAACATTTTCAAGCATGTAAAACCCATAACCTCTTTTTTTCCTCAATTGCATTACTTCAAGTAACTAATGTGATGTAAAACATATTACATTCCTGATTCTACGTCGCCTTTGTGCCACGCCCCTCGAGGCAAGCCCAAACAAGTCCATGTTAGGGTCTTAATATCTTAGTTCTCACACAAAAAAATAATGATTTTATAATTTTAATTGCTTTTTAAGAAGATATTTTATTAGGTTGAATGAATAAACAACATTAGCAAATAAGGGGTTTCAAAAGGCATGGAATTTTCAAAAGGCACACCTGTGCTGAGGTGCAAGGCGCATCAGGCGCACCAGGTGTGTGCCTTTTGAAAGGGCCGCGCCTAGAACCTAGGCGAGGTGCATACCCTAAAATGTGCCTCACCTAGGCATGCCTTTTAAATCACTGGTTCTATATGTGAGATGGGTTGGATCAGGTTTAGCATTCTATCCTTGTTTAGTCGGGTTGGGTCAGAGTCGAGCCAAACCTGT
The DNA here is from genome assembly GCF_000365185.1 of Nelumbo nucifera. The sequence goes on along the minus strand of NW_010729237.1, from coordinate 980,648 downwards.
ACCAAACCTGGCCCATTGATATCCTTAATAAGGACTCAAATATGGCCTTACACTAGTACCAGTTGCCACATCTGATATAACAAAACCTGAAACTTTACACTAGTACCAGTTGCCACATCTGATATAACAAAACCTGAAACCCACAACACTAAATCGTGACCATCTGGGAAGATATCTCATTCTTCCCCATTACTCCCCCGCCAAACTAATTGCTAGCAAGTTGTGAGTTGGTTAATCTCTGAGCCTATAACTGATGAATCCATATGAATGAGATCTTCACTTTGGAAGCCACAGATCTAACCTCTCTAATAAAATGTTTAGGAGGCTAATGCCCTCGTTCTCTCTCTAACATACACAGATCTATCTATAGGACTTTCTTCCCTCCTTTCTGCCCTTGTTTACTGACCCTGCACTGTAATTAAGACCCAATTTAACTCTGAGTAACTCCCTCCCTGTTCTTCTACCTACCCGTCCTGCCTTTCTCTTCAAGCACTCTCTTTTATTCAAACTGAACCCCATCATTCCATTGAGGTGCATTTTGTTCAAAGCTACGGTTGATGCCTCACCTACTGCTGGCTGATCACCCAATGGCACCACTGCAATAGGGCTTAAGTTGCTAACCTCCTCTTAGTTTTCTAACTGGCCCTCCCTTTCATGCATGATCAGAACCATCGTTGGTTCTGGAGCTGGTATTAAGACTCGCTGACTTAGGTGGTATCCTCTCTTGGGAACCAAGTTGATGTGGATGGGAGTTGTCTCTGACACAAGTGTCACCGCCACCTACCATAACCTTTGTGGTCACCTGACTTCCTCCTGATAAAATGATGTGATCCTCTATTTATTTTTTCTTGTTTTCTGCTGGGGGGGGGGCTCAGGTTTCTTTGCAAGGAAGACAAACCCATTAAGTTATTTGGGACTGGGTATCAAACCGAGTTGACCTTGAGCAGCCTGGTTTGGTTCGAAGTTGGCTGGGCTGCATACAACCATGTTTAAATCTCGGTTCAGATTGTCAGGGCTATGACTCTTTGCCTGGTAGCTTACATGAAGAAGCTCTTTATACACAGTAGAGGAGCCCTTATAGATTTTGCTATCAAAAGACTATTATCATGCTTACTAAGTTACTATAAAGAAATAGGTGCAACGAAATGAACACTTCAAATATCTCTACTCCAAGGGACACATTGTGTTCAAATTATTGGTAGAGTTTCTGTTCTTAGATTGCTAGAGAACTGATCAAAGGACATTGTTTTGAGTTAATAAACTGTAAAATGATGATTGTGTCATAAAAATGTCCATGAACTTAGTATCAAAAGAAAAGAGCAGAATGATTCGTTTAGCACCTTTACCTGTATCAGTGTACCAGTTACAGTTTATTTCACTTTTCATTTATATACAAGAGCCATCTGGCATTCCAGATCGGATTTTAGTATATTTGGGTCTTAACACTTCACAATTCTTGTTATGATGTTTAAACTTATCAACGATTCAATATTATGAAAATTTACTTTTATCTTGTCATAGTTGGCATGTTTTGGTTTCGATGCCAGCTGGAGGAAATGTAGACCTGCCACATTCTCTGAGGCATACAGAAGAGTGTACTCTTGATCAGGTTGTGGAAGCTTTTTCTTTATTTGTACTTGTTAGCTGTTTTGTTGTGTATATCTTTTTGTTCATAATGTTTAGTCATTGTGAATGTAGTGCATTGTAGATGAACTGTTTAGTTTTTAATGTCTAATATCACATTGGATTGTTATTTGATGATAGATTAATAAATACACAACAGAAAGATGGAAATCCTGTGGCCAATTGACACCTTTTACATATCAACAAAAAGTTCGCACCTCATGCATGCAATAGACATAACTGCCCCACATTATCATCTGATCCAAAGGATTTTAATCTCATTAGATAGAAATTGAAAAGCCATATCTATTGACACCAGAATCTTGTCAATGGACAACTTGTGAACCCTAAAGTTGTAAGGAAAGTGACTTTATTATGGCTTCAATATCTTTGAAGTATAAAGGCTCCTTTTTTATTGAGTGAAAGGTAATTTTTATTGTATTAATAGTCAAAAAATTATTTTATGCATAAGGGGATGCGCACATGAACCATAAACAATCAGCTCTACGATACAAAAATCTCTCAGACATACATCTGTCACTATACAAAAAGCCCTTTGAATCCATATTTTGCAAGACTAAAGATCAATAGCTTTTGGAACCCAGTTTTTGAAAGATTCTCAATAAAATTAGCTGCATGGGAAAAGAATTATATTTTGTTGGGGAGTGATACAGGAGCATGCACTTGGCTAAATCAGTTTGAGCCTCTTTGGAAGCTCAAAAAGAAACTAACAGATCTGAAGAGAAGGAAGAAATGGTCTCGACAAAAGACTTTTGGCCTCATTTTCCTCTTGAAGGAAATCTACGGGAGAAGAGCTGGTGAAAAATAAAAGGATGTCTACTTATGATACAATTTTTATTGAATATGTTGGAGTTCAGGAATAAGTTCCCTAGAATTTTAATGTTGTCTCGAAATTACTATCTATGATAACTTCTGCACTTCTCATAATTACTATGTTTAGTAAACTTACAATTTATAATTTCTAGTAATTCCTGATGTCTTTAAATTTAGTTTTAATGGGATTAGGAAAGTGCTATTAGAGTTGTTTAGGAATTGGAATTCTTATCTAAGTGTCATTGTGGGTCACCAATGGATTTGTTTTAGTTTTAAAGCAGTTAGAAGTTGTTTTTGGGTCAGTTTCCTAGTCCAAATTGTAATCTATAAAGGGACAACTGAGTTAATAAGTTGTCTTTTTCCTTCTTTCTTTCTCTCTCTTATTTCTTCTTCTAAGTGATCTGTCTCTTTGCCATTTACCCAACAACAAGAGTTCTTTCTTTTTTCTCTCCATTTTTGTTTACCTTGGTGGCTGATGTTTAGAATAAGTTGATAACAAAAGTTGATCTTAATAAGAAGATTAGAGATTGGAGAGCGCGGAGGCAGGAGACTACTGTTACCTTCAATTTGCAGATGACTTGATCCTTTTTTGTGAAGATGGGAATGATAACTACCTTAGGAACTTGAAGGAGTTATCTTTCTGTTTGGAAAGATCTCTAATTTCATAGTCAACCTAATGGAGAGCGAGTGGCGGGAATTAATATGCAAGATGATGAGCTGACATATTGTGCAAACTTTATTGGGGTTTGAAGTTAAATCCTAGCTAAGTAGAGGACTGTAAGAGTGAAGGTGAAGAATTTGTTGTTCAAGGAGTTGAGAATTAGAGGTCTGGTGGCACTAAAGATTAGAGAAGCCCGAAGAGTGGAAGTGTGGATTGTGGGGGAAGCAGTGATTTAAAAGGTGTGCCTAAGCACTAAGGCGAGGCACGTTTTAAGGTATGCGCTTCTCCTAGGTCCTAGGCATAACACTTTCAAATTTTTTTTTTATTTGTTTTTTTTTTTGAACCTAATGGCTGGGGTGGGGGATCCCTTTTAAGAAAATATTTTATTAAGATGAATGAATGAACAACATTAGCAAATATGGGGTTGTTCATTCATTCATCTTAAATAAAATATCTTCTTAAAAGGCAATTAAAATTATATAATCATTATTTTTGTGGAAGGATTAAGAATCTAAGACCCTAACATGGACTTGTTTCTTACCAAAAAAAACACGGACTTGTTTGGGCTTGGTATAAAGGCGGCTCATTGAATCAAGAATGCAAGATGTTTTACATCACATTATCTATTTGAAGTAATGCAATTGAGGAAAAAAAGAGGTTTTGCGTTTTACATGGTTGAAAATACGTACGAATATGACATGTTGAGGGATCATTACAATGGAATCCCTTGTGGTTAGGGCTATATCCCATATAAAAGCGCGCATGATAGATTGAGCTGAAAGCTTTGAATGTTCACGAGGAGGAAGATGAACAAAGCATAGACACCCAAAGACATGAAGATGTGAAAGATCTGGGGGGATCCAAACATCTTCTGATGAGGAGATATGTTAGCAAGAACAAAAGATGTGATACAATTGATCAGATACATTGTCATGCTAGCGACCTCTACCCAGAATGTGGGAGGCGCATGTGACTCTTGTAGAAGAGTCCTTACAACACTAAGAATGTGGCCATTCTTTCTGCCACACCATTTTGCTGAGGAGTATTTGGATAGCATCGTTGGACTTGTATGCCATGATGTTTCAGATAAACCAGAAATTCTCTGTCACTGTATCCTCCCCCTGAGTCTGAGCATAAGGTTTGCACATTTGCTTGAAATCGAACTTGAACCATGTTATGAAACAACTGGAAGGTTGGAAAAACTTTTGATTTGTGTTTGAGAAAGTAGATCCAAGTGGACCTGGTATAGTCATCAATGAATAACACAAAATACTTGTATCCCATTTGAGAAACAATAGGTGAAGTCCAAACATCACAAAAGGTGAAGTAGCATGTTCAGCTTAGTGAGTGAATGGTAAAATACGACTCTTACTCAAACAACAAGAAACACAAGATGTAGCAAAGGGTTTCATAGAAGGACTTTTATTTTTAATAAAACCATACACAAATAAATATTTAAATTTTTCAGAATTTAGGTGACCCAAACGTTTGTGCCACAAATCCTAGACATAGTTTATCTGACTCAAAACAGGACTCAATGTAGAAGAGCTCAAATAAGTAGAGGATGATGCTGATTGTGATTTCTCAAACTCCAACACAAACAAGTGGCCCATCCTACGCCCCTTTCCTTTCACCTTCCCAGTTCACTGGTCTTGAATCAAACAACCATAAAAGGAAAATGTTAGAATGTGGTCTTCATCAACTACTTGAACAATTGAAATAAGGTTGGCAGTAAGTTTAGGAATAAGGAAAGTTTTAGCAAGGGACAAAGAGTTTGAGGGGGAAAGTTTGAATCACAAATCATCACTTCCAATGATGTTTACTTCATTTGAACACAGTATTTCTCAAAAAAAAAAATAATATCAGGGCTGAAGCATGAAATGCAGGCAACACCAATCCAGAGCAACTTCAGCAAGAAACCGTATAGAAGAATCAAAATCCTCCAATAAGCAACCCAGAACAACACAAAATTAGGGCAACACAAACTAGGGTACCAAGGACTGATAACCAAGAGAAGAAAATACCCTAGGGTAGCACAAAACTAGGGTTCCAAGGATTGATAGTAGTCGATTAAGACAATAGTGAGATACACCAACCTGAAATGAGAAGTTTTCCAGATCAGCTTGAAGAGAGGACCTTATGTCTGTTGAAGTTCCTCAGTCTGAAGCATAAGAAACCAAAAAAACAGTTCAAAACTGCTGCTGTTGAAGGAGAAAGAAGCCAGACTGTTGAGATTTCTTAGTCTGCTGCTGTTCAAAACTGAACCATAAGAAGCCAGGCTGCTGCCACCCTGGAGCAACCAGTTCACAGTAGGAGAAAGAAGGCTGCTGCCGCCCAAGAGAGAAGGTCAGAACTCCCTCAAGACTTTTCAGATCCCACAGATTTTCTGAGTGAGAAAAAAACAGATCTGGGCACAGCCCTAACACCGGACAGAAACCTCCACAGAGAACTAGGATTGGAGTTGGAGAGTACAGTTGAAACACCTAGAAAACAGTACCCCTGATATGGCCAACGAGAAAGCAAAGAAAGAACAGGAATTACAGAGCAACCTGCTTTGATACCATGTCAACAAACCCAGAGAATACAGAATTCTGGGGTGAAGAAAATGGATGCAACGACCCTACCCCAAGGGTCCTTTATATAGATAATGAAATTAAAGAATTTACAGAGAGGCCCTTGTAGGGAAACAGATATTAAAGAATTTATAGAGAGGCCCTTGCAGGGCTGAAGAGAAAATAATAAAGTAAGATACAATATAATAAGAGCTACAGTAATATGGTACATCAAGGAGTTTCTTCACAGATGCTACTCTCTATTGTTAGCTAGCGGGCAGCTTGATTTACCTCACTATGACTTTGTCCTAATATTTCATATGCCATGCAGGTGGTTAGTTTATCTCCGCTCCCCATCAACCATACTTATTGGCAATTTATTATATTATTAGATATGGTCATGGCAATTTTGTTCTTTTCCTTATCATCCCTTCTCTTGGCTTATGTTAATGCTGATTGGGCTGGATGCTAAAACACTAGGAGATCTACTACAGGTTGGTGTGTTTTGCTTGGTGATTCTCTTATTTCTAGGAAACACAAGAAACAATTGAGACTGTCTCTAAGTCATCCACTGAAGCTGAATATAGGGCAATGTCCTTTGTTTGTAGTGAGATTGTTTGGCTCAAAGCCATGCTACATGATCTACATATTGATCATTCTTTTTTAGTTCCCCTCTTTGTTGATAATCTTAGTGCAATTAAGGTTGCATCCAATGTGATCTTTTATGAGCACATGAAGCATATTGGAGTTGATTGTCATTTTATTAGAGATCTGCTCCTTGCAGGTCATATTACACTTCCTCATGTTTCCTTAGGACTTCAATTGGCAGGCTTATTCACTAAAGTCGTGACTAGAGCCAAGCATACTTTTTTTTATTGACTAATGCTTATTCTTTGGCATCAATTTGAGGGGGGAGTGTAGAAGAGATGAGGGATAATATCATCTTTTTTCTATTTATTTGTACTTTGGGAGCACCATTGTATTATGTATAGTGAACACTAGATTACTAGATTACTTGTATCTTTTCGGTAGTTATTATGAGAGGACAAAGTGGCCCTTTAAATATAGATTTCAATTTTTTTGGGTGCTGTTCTTATACCAATGCACCCCTACAGATTCTCCTGTCTTTCCCTTTGTGTTTAATTTGTCTCTAACAATAAAGTGTAGTCTGAATATTAGTTAAACTTCATGATAATAAGTCAAATTAAATTGTTTTGTGTTGTTTGGTAGATTTCATGCTTGTAGCCTATTTCTGGAGCAACTTATAAAGTCAACGTTATTATTAATTGAGTATTATTTGAGCTCTTGGTAACTAAWTTTATACTGGTTAAACTTCATGATAGCAAGTCAAATTAAATTGTTTTATGTTGTTTGGTAGATTTCATGCTTGTAGCTTATTTCTGGAGAAACTTATAAAGTCCAAGCTATTATTAATTGAATATTATTTGAGCTTTTGGTAACTAAATTTATACATTGCAGGATTTGGTTGTTGAGGGGGAGATGCCTGAAAAACAAACTTGCTTTGAGGGAGTATTTTATAATTATTTTAGCGTAGGTATGACTTAATAAGTACTCTTTTTTCTTGATTTGGTTTAGGTCTTCATTAAGTGGATGGAATGAGTATTCAAATTGCATGCATATTATTTATAACATTATTCACTTCCTTATATGTCTTTGTAAAGACATGATGTTCTAGTAGACGATATTTTTAATTTCCTATTTATAATGTTCTTAGCTTTGAGTTTTTGACTTACATATTGAACAAGTTAAAATTGGTAATTGTTGTTAAACTCTAGTTTGATTATTGGGTCTAAAATTTGCATTATTGAAAAGGGAAAAAGGCAAATAATTGAAGCAAAAAGTGCTTTCTTGCAAGATAGGCAGATATCTGACCAAATTCTTGTTGCCAATGAGTGTGTGGAAGATTTGAGAAGATTTAACCGTAAGGGTTTTGTGTGCAAGCTGGACTTGGAGAAAGCCTATGATTTTGTGGATTGGAATTTCTTGATTGAGGTGATGAGAAATTGCAGTTTTGGTAATAGATAGTGCAAATGGGTAAGGGGATGTTTGAAATCATGTCACTATTCTATTTTGGTTAATGGGTGATGAGGGATTTTTTTCAGGCAAGCAGAGGCCTAAGGTAGGGGGTCCCCTAACCCCCTTTCCTATATTTACTCTAGTGGTGGATGTCTTTAGACTCATTTCCAAGGTGGATAGGGAGGGGGTGATTAGGGGTGGAAGATTGGTTGCAATAATATTGTAGTCACATCTCCAATTTGTGGCTGATATCATAATCTTTTGTGAAGGGAGTGAATAAAGGATGGTAGGGCACCTTAAGGGTTTGGTGAAGAAATTTGTAGCTGTCTGAAATCTCGAAGTCAATTTTGAAAAGAGTTGTATTGTGGGGATGAACTTGGAGGGTAGAGAATTAGAGGCTATTGCAAAGAGGCTTAAGTGTTTCATATCTAGTTGGCCTTTGACCTATTTGGGTCTTCCTTTAGGTGCTAATCCCAAGGAGAGTAGTTTTTGATCTCCGATTTTAGAAAGGTGTGCAAAAAGGCTAATAGTGTAGATGAGGAATTACATATCTTTGGTTGGAAGAATTACTCTGGTTAGATCAACTCTAGCAAACCTGGCTTTGTATTATTTGTCAGTGTTTAGGATTCCACAGAAGGAGGTTTGGAAGATTGAGAAGGTAATGAGGGATTTCCTATGGGAACTAGGGGAGGATAAAAAAGATCACTTGTTGAGATGGGAAATTGTGACTAGAGATATCCAAAGGAGGGAGGCTTGGGGCTGAGTAATGTAAATGATAAGAATTTAGCTTTCTTAGGTAAATGGATTTGGAGGTGGCTTTTGAAGACAGATTGTGGCATGAGGTGATAGCTAGAATTCATGGCAGGATGAACCTTGGATGGGATGCAAGAGTGTCTAAATGAGCTACCCTTGCCTCATCGTGGAAAGCAATTCATGGGTTTCTTCACCAGTTTCTTAGTTTCATCAAGTATGATGTGTGTTCTGGGGAGACTGTAAAAGACCTTTGGGTTTGTTCTTCAATTCTTAAGGATTTGTACCCCTCCCTTTACTCAGTTTCTTTGTACAAAAACAAGTGTATTTCGGACTTTATCATTCCTCCTATCCTTCCATCAAATTATAATTGGGATTTTGGTTTTTGAAGAGGTTTAAGGGATGTTGAAATGGTAGAGTTGAGTGGGTTATTGCAACTTCTTGATTATGTTTGCTTGGATTCTCTCAAACTGGATAGATGTATCTGGGTTCCTCATCTGAAAGGTCTTTTTCTTGTGCTTGTCTTTTTAAGTCTCTTTGTTTGTCTTGTTGTGGGATCTGAAAGGGTGGTAATAGGGTGGCTGAGGTGGCTGAAGGATCCAGAGTCTACAATTTGGTGCTTTGGGGATGAGTCGATGAGATGGGAAAGCTTAGATGGCTAACCGGAAACATGAACTTCAAAATCTCTTGGGTTAGGAGGACAGCTAATGCTATGGCAGATGGGTTAGCTAAACAAGGATAAATTGGGATAGTTTGTACTGGGCTCAGTTGTAGTTGATATTTATTACTAGCTTATTAAATTTTTGTGTGAGAGGTAACACCTCGTGCCTCTCTGTGGGATGCTGCAATGCCTATTCTCCTTGATATTCAATAAATACTTTGTTTACTTATCAAAAATAGAAAAGGAATAGGTTAAGGACATAGTTTGAGGCTAGGTGACAGGGTGGCTCCTTGTCAACTAGTTGCCTAGGCATTTTTTTTCCTTTTAATGAAAACCATGAATCCTAGGGTAAGTCCCTAGGTTCCATAGCAACAAACAACAATCTTTCACTTATAATTCTCTATAACCTTCATAAAAAAGTATAAACTTCATATTAAAACATATAAAATCAACCCGGGGTTGGCAGGAATAGGGATGCAATTAGAATCTTGGAGAGTAGGATACTGGCTTTATATTCAGGGCCATTGGGTACTACAAATTTGGTGAAGGCAGAATTTTGGGCAAGATATAATAGACATATCCCATGGACCCGAGGATAGAAAAGGACCTAAATTCTGCGTTCATATGGGTTAGGAGCTTAAATGGGCCAGCTGACTCCCTAGAAAAACAAGGGGCTGTAAGACAACATTAGTACTGGGCTTCTTTGTAAATCAGCTTATTTACTGACAGTACTGTGAAGGCACTTTTGTACTTATTCACTTCCAATCAATATAATAATATAAATTTTGCTGATAAAAAAATAAATAAAACATATAAAATCAACATATTTATGAGAAGAAAAAGAGTGAATAAAAGAAAAGTAGAAAATATAGGGTCTGTATCTCTATTTTTGTCCTAGGAAAAGAAGAAAAGAATTCGTTGATTGGACAAAATTTTAAGTTCCTCCTTTCTTGTCGGTTTAGGTTTTAAAGTTCTTGAGGGTTCAAGACAGCATACACCAACATGTGTGTTGATTGAACCCTAACAAATATGAAAATAATAGTAAGACCCACAAAATGAGTAATTTAATTTAATAACAATTATTTTATTATTATAATCTCAAAACTAAAGAATATACAAAATATTTCAAAGCATCATGTACAAAATAGCTTGGCATTTAAACAAGGTTACCCGMATGGGTGCCTTGTCACCTAGGTGTTGCCTTGGCAACTATGGTTAGGGGAAGAACCAAGAATAGAATAATTAAAAGAGGAGAAAGAAGAATAGGAAATACTTTTAGGGAGGAAGTTGGGAGTAATCTCCTCCAAAAGCTATACCAAAGAGGGCAGAAAGGCCTGAGTATATATAGATCTATCTAGATGTAATTACAAACTAATCATCTACAATAATCTGATTTCAGTGATCGCAGAAGAGAAAATAAAATGAAGAAACTCCTGATCAACCTCTTCTTTGGCATGGAGGCATTTTTGAAAATTCTGCGGTTTCTTCCCTGTCATATCTCCCAACTGACAGCAAAAGGAACCATCTTCCAAAGAAGATAACCTCTCTTACTAAGGCCTTTGTAAGGTAATGCAGAAAATAAGGTGGGGAGGTCTCTTAGTATAAGCCTTTGCACACCGGACACCTAAAAGAAGTGGTTCTACACACTAATGTGAGCTCACAATGGATAATCAAGTGCTGGAATGATTATTTTGCTTGATTACAAAAGTAGGAAAGATTTGGGACTGCAACTCTATACTTCAGCATATGATCTGAAGTGAGGATTCTGTCCAGTACTGTTGTCCACATGAAAAAATTTACCTTAGATGGGACTTCAGGTCTCCAAACATCTCCAGGCCACCTAACTCATTCTGCCCCTTCAGCTGATTGAAGAACTAACAGAGAAATGACCAGAAATGTTAGAAGACCATAAGATCTGATATTCTGAATTTGGACAAATGGACTTTATTGATGGAATCTAGGAAGGAGAGCAGCTCTTGAAACTCCCAGTCCTGAATTTTCCTCATTTTGGGAACCCAAACCACCTGGTCAGCTGATATTTGGAAGCAATCCTTAGGCAGTCTCCTGTTCTGCCAAATTGAATATGTGTGGATGGGAGAAGTCTGCTACCACACCAAGTGCCTTTCAAAAATAGAATCCTGTCTCCTCTTCCAGACTTGACTTTAAGAGATTTGGAGAACTGACGATGAGTTTTCATGATCCCCTTCCAGATAGACTTGTAATGGTGGGGGGTGTGGGTTTCGAAAGCCAGTCTAACTTAGTGCTACCATATTTAGCTGTGATTAAGTTTCTCCACAGCATTTCTTTTTCAAGGCTATATCTCGATAACCACTATCCTGGTAAGGCTGTGTTCATGATCTTGAGAACCTTTATCTTTGGTGGTGCAAACCTGATTCTATTCCACAAGATAAAACTTATTTGTATCATTTATACCTTCCTACAAAAAATCTCTTCTCATATTTACCCGCTGGTTGATAGCTGAGATTGGGGCAGTAAACAGAGAAAGATAAATAAATTGAAAAGTTTGATAAAACACATTGAATTAGTGTAACTTTCCTCCTTCAAATAAATATTCTCTTTTATATCCTAGTAATTTCTTTTGGAATCTTACAATGATTGGATTCCAAATCTCTTTGGGTTTGAAGGGAGACCAATTTTGCAGCCCAGAGTTTCTACCAGCTCATTGATATGGGGCACATCACCAATTGGAATCAATTCACTCTTGTGAATATTAATCTTCAAACCCGATAAAGCTTTAAAGCACATAAGGACACACCTCAATAGCAGCATACCTGATGATTTTGCTCTCCCAAAAGTTAAGGAATTGTCTACAAACTGTAACAAAGAGATAGATTGGGTATTCTGCTGCAATCTAAATCCTTCAATTAAGCCACCTTGCTCTGCTCTCATGATTAATCTGCTGAAAAAGCCTTCTATGACCATGATGAAGGGGAAGGGGGAAAGAGAATCCCCCTACAGAGGACCTCTTCCTCTAAAGTATGCTTTTGGGGAGCCATTTAAGATGATGGAAAATCTAGCCTTGGTTAGGCAAGATGATATCCAACTCCAACACTTGATCCTAAAGCCCGTTCTTCTGAGAATATAGTCCAAGATGCTCCACTAGACATATTTTTTTTTTCAATAACAGTTCAGAATTTATTGATTAATGAAAAAAGTGAGATTACAAGTGAAGTAGATAGCTAGCCTCAATTGACAGCCTTAGAAATTAAGGGATAGCCGGCCTCAATATGTTTAGTACATTCATTGAGGACTGGAATAGAGGCAATCTTGATAGCACTCATGTTGTCAGAAAATAAGGGAATGGGGGAGGAATGATCCATGCCCAAGTCATGCATTAGGACCTTAAGCCATATGATCTCACCACAAACTGAAGACATGGCCCAGGATTTAGCTTCTGTAGAGGACTTAGGTATGGTCTACTGCTTCTTATGTTTCCAAGATATGAGAGGACCACCAAAGAAACACAACAACTGGTAGCAATGTTTTAAAACACAGAGGCGTGATGCGAGGTGTTTCACTGCCTAGAGGCTTGAGGTGTAGTTCAAAATGTAAGAGGTGTAAGCCTCTCGAGCACAAGAAAGCATAATCCTCCTAAGAGGAAGGGGATGAGGAGGAGGAAGAAGTGGAAAGAGGATCTCTTTGTTTTGTTTCTTTTTTTTTTTTTTTTATGAAAGATGTCTTGTATCAAGAAGAATGAAGATGTACAACTCTAGAATCAGTGTTCCATAAGTGACTCGGGGAAGAACTATAATAGGAGGAGTCACCATACCAATAGCAGAGAATGCAGGGGAAGTGGCTGAGAATACAAGTTGACGTGTCTGCTCTTCCATGAGAACACCTTAAGCCTCTCCTTTAGTAGATACAGGTGAGGAAATGGTTGACTGGGTAGAAGTTGTGTTGCTCAAAATCTCCATAGATGCCTAATAAACCTTTTTTTGACCCATCTTCTGTCTTGACCCTGGGAGGTTAGGTTGGACACTAGGTAATGACGTGGCCATGTTGTTTACAATAAGTGCAGACATTTTTCTTTTTGCAATGGAAAATCACATGATTGAATTCTTTGCACTCATAGCACCGAACCATTGTAAATCTTTCTTGTCTTAGACTTACTGGCTAAGAAAACAGTATCAACAATAGAGCCTTTCTTATTGTTAAGGGTGGATTGGGTGACGAGTCTGGTTTCTTCATGCATGATTCACCAAGAATTACATCAATAAATGGAACGGTACCTCTACTGTGAATATTTGACTTGACCACTTCAAGTTCAGGTCTGAGATGCATAAGAAAATACATGACCTTTCTGTTATCAAAGTGTTTCTTCATAAACTTAACACAACAATCAGATGGGTTCTCACCCAAATGCACTAGTTCATATTCAATCCATAGATTGACAAAGCCAACATAGTATTCATGAATTCTTTTCTCCCCCTGGCTGTATGAGAAAATGTCATTCTTAATTGTAGAGAACACTGATGTGGGCCCCACAGCTATGGTCCCACTGTGTTCGTAGGGTAGAAGGAGTTCTAGTCATCCTAGGGTTAGCTAGTGGTCAGTTGGTTATTTCAGTTGTTATTTATTTCAGTTTTATTTTRTTCYATTTRTTATGTAAATACTAWRGGCAGATCTGTCCTTTCCATGTAATGAGCATAACCTATAAATACTAAATAAAGTGGCGGCGGCAGAACATTAAGATTCTGCTCCTCCTTTCAACTCTTGTGTTCTASTRCTCTCTCTTCTCTTTCTCCTCTCTTCTCTATWCCTTTYYWTYT
>NW_010729237.1:951104-965243 GCF_000365185.1 Nelumbo nucifera | reverse complement strand
ACTGTCACCATCATCTTCATTGAGCTTCTTGTTGCTGTCCTATCTTTTGGTTTTGCTTATTTCAAATTCTTTCTCCTAATGACGAAGAATGTATAATTTTGTTTCATTTCTATTTCTTCATCGTACTCAGAGTTTGAGCTTGCATCTGAAGTTCGTATGGTTTCCAAGTTATCTGTATTCATTATGCTGGTTGTGTTAAGTGCAAATTGAAAATTTGCGAAGTCTTGTTATGCAAAATTTTGCATTATACTCAGTAGTCAACTGCTCTGGTATATGTCTCGTTTCCATTCCTCTAGAATTTCTTTTGGATTGGAAAGAATTAATATTCTTTCTTCCTCCTTGTTGCCACAAAAGAGTCAAACTTTATCATTTGTGTATGGAACAGTAATATAGGCACGTGGTTTTGTCAATGTACTGGCATGGCAAGGGATAGAAAGGGGGTAATTGTATTTGGGTCAAGTCTTTCAAAAGGAGTTGTAACTGTAAAATGTTTGGTGGTTAGCTAAGGCTAGACACCTCTTTGTACTAACTCTTTAAGTTTTTACAGTTAATCAGTTATCTAAAAAAACTATAAGGATGAAAGCTGTTAGCTGGATTCAATGAGTCAGGCGGGCTTCCTATGGAATGAATGTGGGGAGAGGATTTATGTCATCTTATGCAGAGTCTGTAGTTCAATGAATGGCATGGTGTGGTTGAATTACTGTTCTTAATTTCTTTCTGTACGTGTACACACCGTCTTTTCTGCAAGTACAAGGTTGCATGGTATCACAGATTTTCAGTTTTAAGGTTTGRATGTGTACTTTATTCTTTTTTTTGGGTGTATATTTCACTCTATACTTGATTATTGATTCTTCAGCTTTTTGTTTTACTGTTGTAAAATGCATTGCTATGCTTTATCCTTCTACTTTCTACGGATGCAGATGCATTTCTTGGAAGAAATTATTAATAGTTTTTGCATTATCTACTTTTAAAACATGTCTGTTTTGTGATGGCTCATCTGCTTCCTGATTTTGCTTCTAGTTGTTTTTAGTTTGGATCTAGTCAATATGAGCTATTTACATTGCTAGCTTTGCTTTTACTTTACAACTTCACCCAGGCATTGTTAAGTTATTCAACTTGACCTTTTCTCGCTTTGTTTTTGTCAATATTTATTCACAAAATTATTGTATACAGAGGGCTTAAGAATATATTACGACTGCATATTAAGAAGGTCAACTGCTCAGAATGGGAGCAGATTCGAGTCCCTTCAAGGTACATGCCGTTTTGTTTCTTTCTATTTTGTCTTGTTTTAAGTTCTGTTTTTTAATTGATTTAGAAAGTACTTTTGTTTAGATGTTTGCCTTTTGGTACTCCATTGCCTGTATTCAGTGGTTGTTCTTTCTCCTTTTTCTTTATTCTCTTTCTGGTGGTGGGAAAGTTATACCAGATAGAAAAATTGGGGGGGGGGATTCATTAGTTCCATGTCCAAGAATCACATATTAGATCCATCTTTTTCTAGAGAACCTTTGACCTTATAGGCTTATCTATGTACTTGGTTATACAAACTACTACTTGAAAAGTCATGTGCACCATCTTTTATTAGTTATCAAATCCAGTCCTTTGCCTTCTGGATGGAATCTCTCAATGAGTTACCATCTGATTTTATCTTAAGCAAATTTCCAAACTGAGAAAAGTCATAGCATACAGGAACTAGTATGAATTCTCACAGTTGAACATGATAGGATTTGATGAACTGGATAGCTTGAATTGTCAAGTTTTTTAATTTTATGGAACACTGCAATCTAAAAATGAAGTTTCTAACATTTTCTAATAATCTTTGACAAAGTGCTAAAGATGGTCCCTCAAATAAAGTGTTCACATCCTCCAGAACCACTATATAACTAGTGGCAACTCCATTCCCATTCACCACTTACTCCTTCTAAAGGGTTTGTAGTTGAGAACCATTCTTCATATACACTTTAGGCTGCATTTGGGAGTATTTTTTGGTGTAAACGGTGCTTCTGAAACCACTGTTTGAAATGGGCATTTTGAAAAAGTTCTTTTTTAGTGTTTGACTGGTCTCCAGTTTTTTTTTTTTTTTTGTTCAAGATAACTTATTGCAATTTGCAAATATGAAAAGATAAATGGAGTTTTTTTCCTGCTTTTTCAAAGATCTTTTTTAATGTAAAARGCCCTTTGAAGTTTTTTCACCAAATGATTTTTTGACTGGCTGTTGGCTTCCCTAATGTGAGAAGCACAAAAAGACCATAGGAGCACTCCCAAACGTGGCTTTAGATTCTTTCCAATATTCCTGCTATCCTAGTGTCATATTCATCTCCTTGAGAAACACATGGCTCCACCATCCTATTTAAATATTGACAGCCACTTTGTGCCAAAAAATGCCATAGGTTAGGTCTGTACTTTTTTTTTGCCACTGTTGCAATATCTCAGTCCTTTCAGGACTTATCTGTATTTTCTTCCTTCCTTCCTCCCCAAAAACCCCATCCCTCTTGTTGAACTGAACCAGAACTTTTTTCCTTTCTTGCAGTGTTCGGGCAATAGTTGCTCTAAATCTTCATAACTATGGAAGTGGGAGGAATCCATGGGGTAAGCCAAAGCCAGAGTATATGGAAAAGGTATACTTTTTATATGCATGTGGATTTAAATCTTATGTATAWCCTTTCCATAGAATAGTGTTGCTGAAGGTTTACTATTCTGAAATAAACTCAAAAATTAAATGCTTTGGTTGCCAAAAATTAATTTCCAGGTCTTAATTATTATAAAAATACCAAAATATGAGTGAAAGAATTGCTCAAGGAAATCAAGCAAATAAGAAAAGTGGGAGTGCCATGTGTGAAGCTCTACTCTACCAAGGTTAAACATATGCTTTGTATCATAGATTATTGACTACAAAACATCATATCATTTGAGTCAGGATCTGCTGCACTCTTTTTTTTCCTGCACTTCCATTCAGTCTGTGACAGGTGTGCCCTTACACGTGTAAATACGTAAACATATGAGACCCCACATGTAATGGAACACCTGTCACTGACTGAACGAAAGTGCAGGAAAAAAAGTATAGCAGATCTGGACTCTACCATTCAAGGATCTATGAATTTCAATCACATGATGGAAAACTGACACATAAGTGGTGTCCAAATGGTTAAAATGTTGCATTTTATTGATCGAAAGGACATGGGAAAACTGGGTCCAAGTTTCAGTACTGCAAGTTTGCAAGCTTCAGTAGACAGCCAGAATCATTTTAAAGGAAGAATGAAATAGAAAAATGATTGAGAGAGGTATAGGCTAACGGAAGATCACTGTTTTTGAGGAGTCATTTTCCCAGAGAGTCATATGTAAAATGCTTGTAAAGGGTTAGTTACTTGCTACACTAATTATCTAAGAGGGATGCCTTGCATATTTTGTATTATACTTCATTCTTTCCCACAAATTAATAAAGTTTCTGGTTACCAATCAGAAAAAAAGAAAAGAATAACAAAGGAAAGAAGACAAAAATATTCTGAAATCTTTGTAACGTTTAATCTGTGGTCTCTAATATTCTAAAAATTGTTATTAATAGCATGATAACATAATTTTAATTTTGTGAATGCTTATGAACAATGATGATCCATTTCCGTGGATACAATGGAACAGATTTCTAATTGGCTACATAACTTCCACTTGTTTGAGTGCTAGGACATAGGTTGCCATTTTTTTAATTTTTTATCAGCAACAAAGAAGTTAAATTTCATTAATATAAACAGAAAATTTACATCAATTTATACAGAAATGAGAGCATGGTAAGCTATCCCTCCCCATAGATTATTATGACTTTGCCCCAAACAGTTGGTTTCTATTAACCACTTTCTTAGCTAAATTGTCAGCCCAAGTGTTAACTGATCTTGGAATCCATTGAACCTTCACTTGATATTTCTTGTCAGTCATCAATATTCACTACCCCATTCACTAGGATGGAGTAGTGGCATGTCTATAAGCACCCATTTATGCATTTGCACCACTGCTCCCCAAAACCAACCCTCCTCAAACCTCAATTAACAATCCTAGTCAACAGGGCGACATGCTTTCTCCAAATCCAACCTACACATTGGTCTCCTACCAGATCTTCTCCTTTCCTCTACACCGTTTCCCATGAAAATCTGGTTTGTGATCTGCCTATCTTGGATAAAAGCTCCTTGAAAGTGAAAAGGAAGCACCACCTTAAGTCACAAAGGCAGGACCTAAGCTACAATATTATAAAACTGTTACTAAACTTATAGGTCGAAAGTCTTTTGAGTGAAGTGCCTCAATTTTTTTAGGGACCAAACTAATGAAAGTTGCATTTATTCCATGATTAATAATTCCTTTCTCAAAGAATTCATTGAATATTAGAATTAAATCATCCTTTACAGTTGCCCAACAGTCCTAGTAAAAAGCTATTGTGAATTCATCAGGTCCTAGAGGCTTTGTTCTGTCCATAGAGAAACTTCCTTTCTCCATGTACTCCTGTTCCAAACTTGGCCAGTCAAATCCTTCAACTATCATTCTCTTATTCAAGGGATTTTAATATATTTATTTGAAGTGATCCACCAATGTTTTTTCC
Source organism: Nelumbo nucifera (assembly GCF_000365185.1). The sequence continues at coordinate 960,664 of NW_010729237.1, read as the reverse complement.
TCTTGATTAGTTCTTAACCCTCCTACATCCAATCATGCCACAAAATTCTTTTTTCTTCTCCCATTGGCAACTGAATGAAAAAACCTTGTATTCCCATCACTTTCATAAATTTTTATTTTTTTCTCTAAGAGATCTCTTCCTTGAGCAACATTCCTTCCATTTCCTTCCTCAAAGAGCATTTGAACACTTCTTCCATCCTAAATTGCCTTTGAACCTCCTTTTTATCCAACTCTTTTTATCTTTTTTCTTTTGTTTATCATTTCCTCCTTTATCCTACCMAAGTGCTCCTTGTTCCATTCTTTCAATTTAGCCTTAAACACTTGCAATTTCTTTTGAAATTTGACTCCTCTCCACTTAAAATTACCACATTACTTCTTAACAAATCCTGGATCTACGAGTGAGCATGGGTTAGTTTGGTTCAATTCCAAGGCAGAACCTAGAACCTACCTTATAGGGCTCGGTTCCAGATTTTTGGAACCAGAACCTACCTGTCAAGATTGGTTCCAAGGTTGGTTCTAGGGTCTACCCATGGAACTTGTTCTTTAAAAGAATAATAATATGCTGTTTTCTATTTTTTCCCTTTCAATAACCATCTATCTTAAACATTCCATATTTCAAATCCATATGGTCACTCAATCTCAGAAAATTAAACATAATCCACAGACAACCTAAATTATATCACATAGTTATTACTAATCCATAATTGAACTTCATACACATTCCACAATTTAGTTAAATACAATCTCAATGTAAATAGAATACAATTCACAATTGACCCGAACAATAAAACATAATTAATACATAATCCATCATTCGAAACCATATGCAAGTGCAATGGTTAAATGAGATTATGATCATTGTAACCATGAGTGCTTGGGTTCAGTTTTTCACATCCTCAAAGTATTTTATAATTTATTTTAAGGCAGATTTGGTTCTAAGGTTGGGTAATTTCAGTTCTACCAAGGTTAATTAAGCTGGTTCTACCAAGGCCAATCAAGGCTGGTTCTCTGGGTTGGTTCAGGTAGGGTAAACCCCCATCCCTGGAGCCGGCTTGGGTGGGGGCCAGTTCCAAGAATTTGGAACCAGACCCTACCCGAGAACCTATTTGAACCAGCCTTATGAAATCCAGTTTGAGGTTGGTTCCAATCGGTTCCAGGTAGAACCAACCTATTTGCTAGCACCTCCCTGGATCAGTGATTAAAACTTAAAAGGTCTGCCTAGGTGTACAGGCAAGGCACATTTCAAGGCGCAAAGGCTTGCGCCTAGCCTAGGCCTTGGTGCAGCCCCTTGTGTTCTTGGTGCACCTCAACCAAGACATAACTCAGATAAATTTTGCTCTTTTTGCATAGGCGGCTAGGGTACAGCTTAGAACCCCCTTTTTACTAATATTGTTCATTTATGTTTCTTAATACAAGACATCTTTTAAAAGATAAGATCCACACATTTGCAATTGATGCATCAGGATGTAGTCAGCAGCATTTCGTGAACCTAGCCTTCTCTACTAGCGCTGCATGTGGCACTTGTGATAGCACCTCCCTGCTTCACAAATCAGCCTTCCTACTTGAGAACACTATGGCTCTAAGAACAAGTCTGCACCAACTGAACCCACACACTTGGGGAACATCTTAGGCAAGTTAGAGATGAACATACAAAGGCAACTGGCATAGGGAACTCAAAGAACTCTTTGTATTACTCAAGTAGGGTGTAGGGATAGGAACTTGACTCTTCTGGGGAAATGGCTTTGGAGGTTCTCATTGGAGAAGGACAAACTTTGGGTGAAGATATGGGAAGTATTCATGGGGTTGCAGCAAATGGATGGGACTCTTGGATTCTGGCAAGGAGTACAAGAGCATCTCCTTGGAAAGTTATTCTACCTTTGTTTTCTCCATGGATCAGGTATGACTTGCACTCAAGCAATCTCATTAATTTTTGGGAACATGTTTAGATTGGGGACTCCTCCCTAAAAGACCAATTCCCAAGCCTTTTTGCCCTTTCCACTTTTAAAAATGAACTGGTGTCTTCATTCATTGTTCATTCTAATTCTATTTCTAGGGTCGACTGGAACTTGGGCCTGCGAATAGATATCAGGGACACAGAGCTTGATGGTATCTCATCAGTGTTATCCATTCTTGAAGGGGTGTTCCTAGAGCCAACAAAGGCATATAGTAGAATTTGGACTCTCACCCCCTTTGGTTCTTTCACTTGTGCCTCTTTCTATAGTGCTCTCACACATTCTTCTTCTTCTGGCTTGTCTTTCCTTGTTAAAAAGGTGTGGTGTCATTCTATACCTCCTAAGGTTGGAAGTTTCTGTCGGGAAGCCTTTCTGGAAAGAGTTAACACAACATATTTACTTCAAAGAAAAAGACCCAATGGTTGTTTTTGTCCTCACCGGTGTTCTTTGTAAAGCTGATGGTGAGTCTGGATATCACTTACTAATCTCCTGTCAGTTCACAAACATCATTTGGGAGTGGTGTACTTCTTTGTTTGGGTGCAGGTGGATCCCCCCCTTCGAATGTACAAAGCCTATTCACATTTATGCCGTTTTAGCCAACAAAAAGGGCCAAGTTTATGTGGAGGTGTATGAGGGCTGCAGTCTGTTGGGCTATTTGGGAGGAGAGATTCACGAATATTTACAGATAAGGAGAGAAGTTTAGAAGCAATGCTGGAGGCCATCCACATTAGGGTTATACATTGGCTGAAAACCTTGGCTCTGTTCGCAGAATTCTCAGTTGATGAGCTGTAAAGAAAGTGGAAGGAGATAGCATAACTTGTTCCAATGAGGAAGGCCTCAAATGTTTGTTGGATCCCCCCACCCCATGACTTTGTTAAACTGAACTTTGATGGCAGCAGCTTGGGCAATCCAGGGCTATACGGGATAGGAGGAGTAATAAGAGATGAACAAGGGAAGCTGTTAGCAATGTATTCTGGACCAGTTGGAGTGGGAGATTCTTTGGGAGCTGAGATTCTTGCATCTCTTGAAGGGGTACAAAGAATCAAGGATATGCATATTAACAAGTTGATCATAGAAGGAGATTCTGAAGTGGTGGCAAACTGGCTGAAAGAGGATAGTCTTAGACTTTGGAATTACAGAAATGAAAGAGGAAATTCAAGTGGCTGACTAAGGACATGGAAATCCAATACAAATGGGTAAAAAGAAGTGCAAACTCTTTGGCAGATGGTCTAGCTAGACAAGGGGTGAACAAAGATTCTATTTTTTGGGTTGTCTTGTAATTTTTGTTCTTTTGATGTTTAATGGTTGTTCTTGGGAGCTAAAAGATTGTTTAGCCCCCTTGCCCTGTAATTTTCTCATATTTTTAATATTAATTCAATCCATAGTTATTGATAAAAAAAAAGTAGGGTGTAGGGATATGACTCTTGAACACTTCTTGGATGTTCCTCCAAACGAGAATACTCCTTGTATAGCCTTCCTACCTTAATTGAATGGATTTGGTCGTTAGAAGTGCCATACATCCCAGGTTCAAAATATTGCAACGTATCAGTCCGTATCGGCTGATACGTATCGTTTCAACAAGAATCCGATACGCGGAACGTGTATAAATCATATGCTCTGTTTCTTTTCGTACGTATCGGCCGATACGAGCCCGTATCGATCTGTTTTGGATCTGTATCGGCCGATATGGGCTCGATACTGTCTGATACAAACCCAAAACAGTCCGATACAGTTAAGATCTGTATCGTTATTCGTTAATCCATGTTTAATACCGAATCTCTCATTAATTTTGTTTATTTAAGTCTAATTTCTCTTTCATTAATTAGTCAATTACTCCAAGGCAAATTTAAATTTAAATTTGAATTTTAGCGCCTAATTCAAATTATCTCATTAATTCCTTTAAACTTTAATTAATGATCCCCTATCATTAATTTCATTTTGTTAGTGTAAAAATTTCAAATTTTAGCTATAGCAAGATTTGAATTTTGGTTACTTGATTTTAAATTTTAACGACCACAAGTTTGCCAATGAGCCACACATATTTGCTTGCTATGATTATATGTATTTTTAGTTTTAAGTAAATTTTCACTTTTCTTAATGAGTGACAAGTTTTTATTAATAAATGCTAGAATTAATTATTAAAATTTATATACTAATAAATATTAAGATTAATATATTGGTTTTTGAAAATTGACATTGACATTGACATTTTAGTTATTCCATCATTTTTTCAACGGTTACTAATTGTGTCCCGATATGTCACACTTTATATAAACCATTAAATTATGATTTTTTACATTTAAATGACTTATTTACAATCATATAAAATTTGTAAATATAGTTAGTAATATATTTTACCATATTTATGTGTATCTTGATTTTTCATTCGTATCATACGTATCCAAAGCGTATCCCGATACGTCTCTTAAAATTGTCTTTCGGATACACCTTGTATTTCCGATACTTTGAACCTTGCATACATCTAATTGCTAGGATCCTTATAATATCTTCTAGAATATTCTACGAGAATGCTCTAGAACAACTCTAGAATAATGTACAATAGAGGGAGAACCATGGAAACAACCAATGAGGAATCAATTTTCAACATTTGTGGAGATAAGGAGGGTAATGTATCAAGCTCTAATGATCAGTGGAGAATGGTCTTGCTAGTTTGTCGTCAAAATTACTAGCTAGTTTGTCCAAGGGCTTTGTAGTATATGGTCTACAAAATTACTTGCTATTTGGATGATGTTGTATTGAGTTCATTATTAGTGCATTCCATGTATTTAAACAAATTTGTTCAATAGATTAAAACAAACTTGTTCCAACCTTATATATCATGTTCAAGAGAGAAAAAAAGAAAAAGAAAAGAATCTTGTATATATCTAGTGAACTGTTGGAATCTTACTTTGCATATTCTATTTCTTAGCTAGAATATCAAGGTGATATAAGATGTATCTATTATTTTGAAGCTAGCTCTTTTGCTCTTAGTTAATGATGATGATGACCAATTTGAGCTAGCTCATAATTCATTTTGGATGTAACATTAAACCTTAGTTTTTGTCTGTCTAATAGATTATTTGGTTAATTTATTATAATCATTTGCACTTGTGTAGATTAAAGTTTTGCTTGAACTCCCTATTATGTAGTTTTAACTCTTTAAATCTACAGGGAAAGCTTTGTAGCGTATTATTTTTCTAGCAGCCCAAGTTTCTTGCAATTGTTTGATGGTTTGGAATAAGATAATAATTGAAAAGCTGTATCAATGCTTCTTAGGGGTGCAAGTCGGGCGGGTTTATGGTCAACCCAGTCCTGACCCTAAAACTTGGGCTTAAGGCCCGAGCCTGCATTGTAATTTGATGCACTCGGTTGGGCTTGGGCTTGGGCCCGGGCCGGGCTCGGGTTGGTTAATGAACCCTCCCTAAAATTATACATGTATGTATGCATTAATGCAAATATGTATGTATATTGGTAAATATGTATAAAAATGTATATACATACAAATATGTATTTGTATGTATGTATGTGTGTGTGTGTGTGTATATATATATATATATACATATAATATGTATGCAAAATTTACATTTATGTACATAACTACATTTGTATGTATGAATGTGTGTAGTTGGGTTGGGTTCAGGCTACCTAAGGTCTAGGCACGGGCCCAACCCAAAAAATAAAAAAGGGATAATAACATTTGAAGGCAACTTTTAGCACTTAATATCAATAAAAGTAATATATTTAAAAAAAATTCAAAAATGGGTTAATTTTTTAAAAATAATATCAATTAAGGGCAAAAACACTGTTCATCTTCTTCCTCTTGCAATCCATTCACCGGCGTCACTGTCTGCCGCTCGCTGCTGCCTCTGGCAACGCCTCCGCCACCTCCGCCTCCGCCTTCAGCAGAGTTGCCGGAGGTGGGCGGAGGCAGAGGCGGCGGCGCTGGTGGTCATTAGTCTGCCCAACGCTGCCACCTCCACCCACCTCCGCCCACCTCCTCCTGTCTCTGGCAACGTTGCCGGAGGTGGGTGGGAGACAGAGGCGGCGGCGGCAGCGCTGGTGAATGGATTACAAGAAGAAGAAGATGAACAGTGTTTTTGCCCTTAACTGATGTTATTTTTAAAAAGTTAACCCATTTTTGAAATTTTTTTAAATATATTACTTTTATTGATATTAAGGGCCAAAAGTTGCCCTTAACTGCTATAATCCCAATAAAAAAACCCAACTTCTTGGGCCCGATCCCAGCCCGAGGACTGAAAATCCAAGCCCAGCCCTAATGCTTCTTTTGTTATTCCATATTTCTACATTCCATAATGTTTCCACCATGTCTATAATTTTTAAAATATTTCCAATATTTATGACATTTCTTTCATTTTTCCTACATTTGGATAACTGACATTTCCACCAATACTGATATTAAACCTTGTTAGAAACTAAACATTAGATCTAATATTTGAGAATTTACAGGGGCAAGCTCCTTGTAATGAATTCTAAATTATCGATAGAGTCATTGGTTTTAAACAGAGCTACTATATAAATGGAAAGTTATATTACCAATATAATACAGTATTTCTAAACCATGACTAGTATCTTAGACAACTAGGGAACAGATAATCCTTTTATTGTTATTACCATATAGTTCCATGAATTGATATTGGCTAGAAATAGTGTTACTCTGTCTTTGTGTTTGTGTGTGTGTTTTAGATGACTGAAATTTGTGTACTTTTCAGAGAGGCTTTGTTGAAGCTCACGTGGATGATGGCCTTCTTGAGGTCTTTGGCTTAAAGCAAGGATGGCATGCTTCATTTGTTATGGTTGAGCTCATCACTGCAAAACATATTGCTCAGGTGCCACTATTGAACTTTTTTCTTAACAGTAATGGAAATTTTTTCATCAAAATAAAAATAGATTATAGGAGCTGGCAATAAGAACCACTGAGAACATGACATCAAAACAAGTATCACCCTGCCCGAAAAGAATTCGAAAAGAACCAATACCCCAGAAATATAACCTTTCAATCCCCAATATAAAGCATAATCCAGCATTTCGGTGGCAGCTGTTGCACCGCCTGTTACTAGTAGAAACACCACTTTGTCACACAATGATGGATTCAGTAGTTCAGTCATCTCTAACCTCTCTCACGGTAGCAAAGAATATTTACATGGTTAGGTGTTGGCAACTTGGCATTGCCTCGTAAGAATGTCTACATTGTGCTTGATACTGGCAGTGACATTGTTTGGATTCAATGCCTTCCTTGCTGGATGTTACACAGGCTGATCCAGTGTTTGATCAGAAAAAAATTTTCGTTCACTTGGTGGTGTTTCCTGCAGATCATCTCTCTCAGAGAATATATGCATTGGGATGTAGTGAGCAGCATTTCATGGACCTAGCCTTCTCTACTAGTGTCAATATGTGGCACTTGCAATGGCACCTTTGCACCAACTGAACCCACAAACTTGGGAACTTTTTAGGCAAGTTAGGGACAAGAACATACAAAGGCAACTGGCATAGGGAACTCAAAGAACTTTTTGTATTCCTCAAGTAGGGTGTAGCGGTACAACTCTAGGGATCTCTTGAATCCTCTTGGGGCTTTTGAAACTCTTCTAGAATCTTCACAAAACCTCTTCTATCTGCTCTCATTTGGTTAAGGTTCATGCCACATGCCCAAGTCAATGTCACTCTGTGACAAGCAGCTATGCCTCTATCAGGTATCATATAGTGATGGATTGTGCACTGTTGGATATTTCTCTGTGGAAAGGGTTATATTCTGAGGGACCAAAGTTGGAAATGTGGTGCTTGGGTGCGGCCACAATGATGAGGGATTGTTTGTGGGTGTGGATGGACTTCTGTGTCTCTCAGCAGGGGGAAATTGTCCTTCCCGTCTTAGGTAGCCTTCTGATTCAAGAAGAAATTCTAATATTTCCTCGTTGATTGACAGGCCRCTGTAATGGAGCTTTTATGATTGGTGTTTAGTGAGTTGGCCATGCCTTGGTTGGCTGAGTTCACTTTGATTCTTACAAACTCTAGACTGGACACTTTTTACTATATCTAACTCGCATGTATTAGTGTGAGGGATCTGTGAGTCCCTATGATTACAACCTCTTGTTCAAGATGGACTCGGCTGGGAATGGCAGAGTGATATACTCAGGGATGTCAATGACTTGGTTAAGTCGTCTGGATTATGTAACTCTTCGCAATGTGTTCCATCCTCTGGGGTGACACAGTTGAAGTGAGCATATGGTGTCGGGGAAGATGCTCAGGAAGGTAATGATGGTTATGATGCATTTCAGGGTTGGGGCCGACTTGTCATTGCCAGTAGCAAACAATCTGATATCGATTGATGGTAATAGGATTTTCTGCTTCACTTTTTCAAGGACGAGTGGGTAATTATGCACAGTTCTTGGGGAGAAGAATAGATATAATGAGATAAAGAAACCGGAGAAGTTAAGATAGGGAAAGGGAGGAGCTTCAAGTTGAACATGGGTTGGCGTTGGACTTGCTGTTGTACATTTTTTGCCAGATAGAGATATAAGGGTAAACTTGTAATTTGATACTGTGTACTCAAATTAATGGAAGGGGCCAGTAAGTATTGTAAAGAGACTGGGCCGAATGGGCCCTAACAGCCTTTCGTGTGATATCCTTTATTTTATCTTTTATTTTATGTTGAAGGGCCTCACTTAATGGGCCTGTTACTTGTTCTTATTTTATTTTCTTTATGTAACTGCCAAGCTGGCCGCCCACTTAAGGGTATACTTGTCATCATCAATTTTTTTAGAGATTAATAAAATAGGGTTAGAGGAGAAGGGTGATTAATTCGACTTCTTCTTCTCTTACCTCTTCTCTTCGCCATCTTCCTCTCTCATACAGTTATTCAGATCTGTTCTATTCTGCTAATCACTAAGTTTAATCCTGATATTAGATGACTGATTTACATCTTGGTATCAGAGAAGGTTCAGTTCCTCTTCCTTCTTTTTTCTTTGTTCCTGTACACTCTAAAATCAAGAGTGTATGGAGAGATAGGTTCTCTATAGTATAGAGAATCACTTGTCTAGTTGGTAGAAGGATTTGGAGAGTTTAGTTCTGGCCAGATTTTGCCAAGAAGTGATGCTGTTTTGCTGCTGCCCAAAACCCTAGCCGACTAGAGATTTTCGAGGTTACCAGGAAAGGTGAAGCTTGGGTGTGGCGCTCTGTGCTTGGAAGGTATCTTGTGATTGCTAAAGGAGGGCAGTTCGGGTTTGGAAGAGTTTGGGTTAGTCTGGTGGGTGCGGCAGTGTCTTGTCTCTTCCTCCCATCTGCTGGATGGAGCAAAACCCTAGTTTTTCAAGCACCCAAGTTCTGGTTTGACTTCAAGTAAGTTTACATAGTCAAAATTTTATGTTCTTTGATTTTTGTTTGATTAATGGAGGCATACGGAAGTGAGTTCAAGCAGGTGCCAGTTTCTGGACCTGCTTCAGTAGATTCTGTTTTGACTGGTGTTACCACAATTAAGCTAGATGGGACGAACTATCTTGCTTGGGCACAGTCTATAAAAATCTATGTTTGTAGTAGAGGAAAACTCGGGTATCTCACAGGCAGCAAGGTGAAACCCGAAGAGACAGACCCTGAATTT
>NW_010729237.1:926576-950414 GCF_000365185.1 Nelumbo nucifera | reverse complement strand
TGTCAATTTCCCCCTGGGAACTCCCTTGGTCAAGATATCAGCCAGCTGCTCTTCTAATGTGATAAATGGTAAACAAACTTCTCCTGAAGAGACTCTTTCCCTTATGAAATGCCTATCAACCTCAATGTGCTTAGTTCTGTCATGTTGAACAGGATTATAGTTTAACCCAAATGTTGAGGGGGGATTTTGCAGAGGTCAATGGTCAGGTGATGTTAAAGCAACTGTCAGAAACTACATGGGTGGTTTAAATAATTTACCATAAAATTAATCTTGATCTATTTTTTTGTTGGAGTAGTCCAAGTTCTTATGTCGAAAGTTTCTTTTCAAAGTCAATTTTCTCTCCCTCCAAGAGAAGGGAGGAAATGATGTGGAGATGTGCATGTCTGGCCATTTTTCTGATCTATTTGGTAGGAAAGAGATGCTAGAATATTCAAAGATTCAACTCATTGTAAAGAAGTAATGATAGGGAGTGTGATGGTTAATGTGGCTTGTTGGGTAAATTCATGAAGATGTTTCATTCTCTTTAAGGCCCTGTTCATTTCTCAGTAAATAGAGGGTTAGAAAGTTGGACAATGGGGAAGTTGTTCCTGTTGACTAACAATCCCATGTTTGCTTTTCAGTCCCATGGGTATCACTTGGGTATCACTTACCGTAAGTGATACCCATCTTCCAGGTGGATACGTAACTTTCCCACCCGGAGGGAAGTTTCCAAAACATTATGGGATAAAATTGCCCCTTCTAATAGTGAAAATTTATGGGTAAAAATGGTATATTGTTTAACTTACCTTGGAAACACTTTTGATCAAAAAAACATGGGCAAATGCATTTACCTGGGTACGTACTAAAGTAAGTGCATATACCCAGGCAAATGACTTGGTAAAAAACGAATGGGGCCTAAATAATACTACCCGAAGTTAGGAAATAGTGGGACTATCATCTGCATCAAGCACTTAAATCTTACCCTTTTTGGAGCTCACCAGCAGCTCATATTGTCAAGTTAAATTTTGATGATTGTTGTTTATGTAATCCAAGTTGTTTGGGTATAGCCAGGAGTGTTTAGAGATAGATAAGGGAATGTTGTGGCCATCTATTCTTAGGCCTATTGGCCATGGCAACTCAATAAGTCAGAGGTGCAAAGGCTGAGAGTGGCTATACTTGATTATAAAAATCTTTTAGTTGAAGTGGATTCAAGAGTATTTTTGAATGTGAGTTTAATAATAATGAAATTTTGCTCTTGGATCTACAGACACAACAAGAGAACCACAACGTTTTGGCTAAGGAGGTGAGAACAATATTTAGATGGACAATATAATCAACTAATAGCTTAGCAGATGCACTAACTAGACAATGGAATCAATAGAAGGAAGTTATTTTGGGGGGTCATGTAAACTGATGCTAGCCTGAAGTTCTAAAGGGAGTGCTTGGCACATCTTGTACCATATCTCATTCTTTTCCAAAATTTATAAAGATCATCATTACCAATAAAATGCATTACTTTAAATAGCATTGTTTGCAGGACCTATTGGGTGTACAACTTAATAAGAGTTAAGATGTTTAACTGTTGTGCAAGGATTGAGGGTGACAAGACAGCTGAATTTGAAAGATATTACTATGGAAGGAGACTCTAAAGTTGTAATTAAATGGTTGAGGAACAACAGCAACACAATATAGCAGCATGGACAAGTAACCAAGGGGATAAATTGGCTGAGTACTGGAGCAGTTCTAGCCTTTCAATTGGCGTGAAGATCAGCAAATTCAATGGCAGATGCTTTGACTAAATAAGGAGAACAAATGTTTTGGGCCTAACTGTAATGCCATAAATTTGGGATAAGCGGCTAGTCTGACCTATATGTAGGGCCTTTGAGCTCTTAGCTTTGTACATTATTTGTTGTTTTTGAGTTTAATAAAATATTGTTACCTATAAGAAAATGAATAGCGCATTCCTTAAAACAACATTTCTACCATTCACTTTTAAAATCTCACCACTGGTAGAACCAGCTTCAGCACCCTTAGACCTTATTACTAGTGCCTCAGATCTGATACTAGGTATTCGTCATTTTTCATAGATTTACCTTTACATTTTCCCTTGAGGCCCTGAACTACCTAGGTATTGGTTCTACTGCTGCATGATTACTAGGATGTGAGAGATTCACGGTTTTGTTCTATCATTAAAAATGGTACAATTCTTTCACCATGAAATGAATTATATTATGTCATGTAATGACAATCGGTTCTTCTGCTGCACTAGAACCAAGCTGTTATTCCACATTGCTAATTGCCTATGAATTCACTTAGAGAGTTCAATTTCTATGATCTTAAAGGTTTACTGATGATTTAATTATTTCATAAATATATTAGTTGATAACTGTAATTGTTAAAAGAAGCATTTTAAAATAAATTCAGTGGTTTGTTTCAGGCTGCAGCAATTAGATTGGAAGTTAGAGGTGGCGAATGGAAACATTCTTATATGCAGATGGATGGTGAACCATGGAAACAACCAATGAGCAATCAATTTTCAACATTTGTGGAGATAAGGAGGGTGCCGTATCAATCTCTAATGATCAGGGGAGAATGATCTTGCTAGTTTGTCATCAACTCGGTTTACTACACAACAGTATCTTAGATTGTTATAATCTGGATACATGTAAAGCATTTGTTGCCAAGGGCTTGTAGTATATGGTCTGCAGAATTACTAGCTATTTGGATTATGTTATATTGAGTTCATTATTAGTGCATTCCGTGTATTTAAACTTCTTTCTACACAGCAATAAACGAACCACAGTGAACGCAAGTACCTCACCATTCTGTACGTCTATGATTCGAGGGCAAGTCTATTTCACTTTTGAGATAGATATATCAAGGCTTAATAAATGCATTCATTTTTTTTTTCTATTTAATTTATTTGGAGTGGGATATCTTGATTCTTGAGGTTGTGGAGTTCATGATATTGGAAGAGCAATTATCGATTTTGCATGTTCACTCTACTTCAGTTGGGGCTACAAACAGAATCCCATTGTCTAAATTTGGATTTGAATTCCATTACATAAGTGGTGATTGAACTTGGATTACTAACAGTGTTCTATTTTTTGTTCCTCCATAGGAAGGGTGTTCTTTTGTCGCCAGATTGAAATCTGGGGTCCTGGGTTATGTGGGATCACTACCTGCTAAGTCCTGCTAAGTCAGTTGTCTATGGGAGGGGTGTTTTACTTAAGAGGGTTCATTTGTTCGGGTATTTAAAGAAGACAGCTTGCGAGTCCTCTCCATGAACTCCTAAAGCATTCCTTTTTGAAGGGATCTCATCACTAGAATCTCACTGCACATGTATGGTGCAAACAAGATATGTAAATAGGCAATCAAATCTGATCATAACTAAACACATCAATAATCTCTACTATTAGTAGATGTGGCAACGACGATGTGTTTACTTTTGATTGGGTTTTCTGGCCCATGTGATAAATCTTGTTTTGCGAGAGATCCACGCTCTGGTTTGACCGTTCTTGGCAAAATCAAGGATACAATAATGAGTTCTACATTTATGGAACTATAAAAGCTCGAAAAGTAAAAGCCATCGCAAATTATTGATTTGTGTTTATTAGAAGGATATAAGAAGGAAAGGACGACTACAGGAGAAGTTTAAAAGGTTTGAAGGCATATGCCTAATGATGCATCCTAGAGAGAGAGAGAATTAATGAGGTGGAGACACTTTGCACAAGGCTGTTGGGATTGAGGGCAAGGTTCAAAATATCGATATGCCCGATATGCCGGTGGGGGTGTACCGGGCGATATCGATAGTGTTTTCAACCCTTTTTTTTATTATTTTTTTCAAAACCGGTTCAGGGGGGGCCGGTTTAAGGCTCCTCCACCCCCTGAACTGGTCAGAACCCCGATACACCCCCTGTAGGGGCGTATTGGGAAGCCATTGGCATGATACATATCGGCCAATACGGGCCGATATGTATCGATACTTTGAACCTTGATTGGGGGTGGGTGGAGAGGAATTCAAAGAGGGTTGGATACAATTTATGTTGTTAAATGAGGGGTTTGTTCTAGAGATTACCAAGTCTTAATGAAGTGGATTCCCTGTTTACCAGAAAAAGGTGAATTCCAGATCTTGATTTGAGCAGATTTGAAATCCCTACAGGGGTGACACATTTTAGATATCAATTTCAGGCAGATTTGAAATAAATGGACCTTCCATTTCATTTTCATTCTTTAGGCTCCCATTTAATGTAAATATTTACGCCAGTTCAATTTTGTCGGCGTTTGGAATGAGTGTAAATCAAGATCGTCGTAAAATTTCACTCTGTTTCAGTTTTGTCGGTGTTTGGATGGAGTGGAGTTTTATGTCGTAAATCGATGTAAAACTTCATCTAAAGTAGATTTTACATCGTATTGATGTAAATACTACACTGATAAAATCGATGTAAAACTTTTCTTTTCTCATCATACTTTTCGAAAATCAAAACTGTCACTTTTTACAGGTTGATGTAATTGTCATTGATATACTTTTACACCAATGACCTTTTACATCAGTTCCAAACACAGCCTTAGGTTCTGTTTGGTAAGAGTACAAATATGCACAGTGCATATACAAAATGTATTTATACAGCTATTGTTCCACTCTTTTAAAACCCCTACTCTTGGTAAGCAAACATCAAACGTCCCGTAGTACTGTTGGGTTTGTAAGTTGCATCACTTAATTGGTAGACCAGTTTTAATTAAGCATGGATGTTGCAAGTGAGAAATTTGTTTTCATTTTAATTACTTGAATTTTAGATATATTATAGTTAAGATAGAAATTGAAAATTAACAAAAGTAACAATATGATTAAAAATAAACTTAAATGCTTGTAATAAATGTGCACGTGCATTGTATGTGGAAATTTTAAATTACAAAAACAATTATTATTATTAAATTTTGTCATAAATTTTGTGTTTGGTGAGAGTACAAATATGCACAGTGCATATACAAAATGTATTTATACACAGCTATTGTTCCACTCTTTTGAAACCCCTACTCTTGGTAAGCAAACATCAAACGTCTCGTAATACTGTTGGGTTTGTAAGTTGTATCACTTAATTGGTAGACCAGTTTTAATTAAGCAAGGACGTTGCAAGTGAGAAATTTGTTTTCATTTTAATTACTTGAATTTTAGATATATCATAGTTAAGATATAAATTGAAAATTAACAAAAGTAACAATATGATTAAAAATAAACTTAAATGCTTGTAGTAAATGTGCACGTGCATTGTATGTGGAAATTTTAAATTACAATAACAATTATTATTATTATTATTATTGTCATTATTATTAAATTTTGTGTTTTATTTTTGTCATAAATAAAAATGATATTTATTTTAATGATTATTTTTATTTAATATGATGAATATACAACATTAGGAATGTTTCCAAATATTTTCGACAAAATTCTGTAATTTTCATTTTTGTATTCTATATTTTTTAAATATTTATTATTCAACTATGACATCATGAGTTTCTTCGAAAAGTTGGACCATTGACCCACCATTTAGATAAGAAAATAACTTTACTTTCGGGTCAGTTTTAATTTATATATTTCATCTATATTATTTAATTATTTTTACTTATCACACTTAAACTTTGGTTGACATAATTAATATATAATTTTTTATATGTTGTTTTGATTACTTGTACTTTTTATTTTTAAAGTTTTATTATTTTATTATCATATCATCGATTAATCCATTTGACCCAAACCATAACCCACCACCCAAAAGGAAAATAGTTTGATTTCTAAGTTGATATTAAATTTTGTATTGCATTTTCATCATTGAAAAAATTATTTCTTATGTATAATACTTTTTTTTTGTTCAACATAATGAATGTATAATATTAGAGATGTACCCAATATTTAATATTTTATAAATATATAATATTAGATATGTGCCCAAAATTTTTTCTATTTTTTATTTTTGTGATTCTTTGTATTTTCTATTCTTAAAAACTTTATCATTTGACTATGACATCATTTCATTTCTAGGTTGATTTTAAATTTGACATTTTATTATCATTAACAAAAATACTTATTTCATTTCATACTTATTTTTGTTTAGTATAATGAATATACAACATTAGAGATATGCCTAATTCTTTTATTTGTGTTATATATTTTATATATTTTAATTTATTTTATTTAATTATGGTATTATTTATTAATCCATTCGATCCCAAATGGTTGAATTGCTTACCCACCACTAGGAAGGAAGAAAATGTTTGTTTTTAAATTATTTTTTCAAAATATTTATTTTTATATCATTAAAATTAATATTGTGGATTTAATTAGTAGAATTTAATGATGAGAAAAATATATCTTAAATATAAGATTTAATGAGAGAATATACCTTGGATATGAGATTTAATGAGGAAATAGGAAAATAGTTTTATTTCCATCATTAATAAAAGCATTTCTTATCTGTCATACTTATTATTGTTTAATACGTCGAATATATGATGCTAAAAATGTTTCCAAATTTTTTAATTTATTATATATATTTTTTGCATTTTATTTATTTTTGAAGTTTATTATCTAATTGTGGCAACATGGACTAGACCATGACCCAATCTGAATTCAAATCAAGTCTTATTTTGTTGGATTCAAATACCCCCTATCAGATTGTTAGGGTCGGAGATCCTACTTCAATACATGTGGAAAGATTTGAGAGATCTGTTGGAACCAAAACTGAAGATGTCGACTTGGCTTGGTCCTTCTACATTACTAACTCACCTTAGTTGCTCCTTTGCGTGGGGACTGGGCTCTTGTCTAACTTCGATTTGGGAGAGGCCCATGCTCCTTCAAGACAAGAATACTAAGTATTTTCTTTGAGTTTCCTCTTACCTCCCTTTTACCTACCCATCTCTAATGATATTAATTGTGTCCACTAGGGGGTATTTATAACCGAGACCACCCCCCTTTCCTTTGAGTTCACATTTGTGCCCCACAACCTCCCACAGCACATCCCCGCCGTGTATTGGAAACATCTTCTGATGATGTATCAGAAATGATGATGTCATCATCGGAAGATGTTCTCAATACAAGGCGGAGATGTGCTGTGGGACGTTGTGGGGCATAGATTTGAACTCCTTTCCCACATTGGAGAGAAATGTGGATTCCAGGTTCCATTATGCCTAGTCACCTCTAGAGATCCCCCTTATCTAAAATCATTACTTCTTGTCCCACACGTTATTCTAGTTTAGTGACTAACAATTCCCGTCTTGATGCAACCACGTTGCATTAATTTCCTTCATAAATGTACGCCACCAACCCCTTGTCCCCAACCCGCTGAGACCAGATTTGCTCCTCACACAGGGCGCCACACACCGACCTCACATGCACATCCTACCATGCATTGGGAACATCTCTCGTACTTATAAGTTATTATWMATGGGAGATGTTCCCAATACACGGTGGATGTGCCTGTGAGGCACCCCTTGTGGGAGGAGCAGATCTCGTTCCCAACCTACTAGACCTTACCCGGTTTGCCATGTTTCGAGGTACCTTGTGCCATTAAGCATGGTATTTATGGTGAAAGACCAACTTGATTCGATACTAAGGCAGGATAATGGGATTGAGGGGCGAACTGCCACCCCAACATGCTTAATCGCACAAGGTACCTGCTAGGCCTTACCCGGTTTGCCATGTTTTGAGGTACCTTGTGCGATTAAGCATGTTGGGGTGGCAGTTCGCCCCTCAATCCCATTATCCTGCCTTAGTATCGAATCATGTTGGTCTTTCACCATAAATACCATGCTCATGAGTCACATCGAGTTTTATTGTTGTATATATATGTGTGTTGATAAAAATAGTTGAAGAAATATTTGTGTTTTTTAATTTGTTAAATTTTATATACCTATGGGTAGTTAAATCAAATTGGATCAGATTCGAATATCCAACATCCTTAGCGGATTCTAATTTGAATTAGCCTTTGTGATATCCAATCAGATCAATTGGATATAGGATTTATATTATCAGATCAGATACAAATATACTCCAATTTTACTCCAATCCAATATGTTTTCATCCCTAATCCCAACCATATGGGGTCGACTACATGAATCCTATTTTGCCATTCTGCTCTATTTAAAGTCTTATCCATTGTTAAATTATTAGTGCTTAAATCATTTCTTGCTACTTCTACCCTTATCCTTTTTGGTCTACTCATTACAACGTCTATTCATCCTCTTCAATAGCCAACTTTATTTTTCATTTTTTGAATTAAGAGAATACACACTGTGTAGGCCCACTTTTGGTTTCTTCTATTAATCCCCTAATATAATGCTCACAAATTTAATTCCTTTATGTTCCCATTATAGGTTAAAGGTTGCATTTGGCACACAAGAAAAGTAACTTATTGGACTTTTAGAAAGGACCTTTTACAAATTCATTATCTCTAATAATAAGATTTGGATGTGGGTGTTGACAGTCCASTTGTGTTTTTGAATAGAAATAAGCACGAAAAGAGAAAAAAATGGGAGATAACAAAAAAGAGAAGAGAAAAGAAAGAACAGATGGAGATAATGAAAAGGGGTGTAGTAAGTTGTGGTCTTGCTGCCCCATCATTAGCATTTATATGTTTATAATAAACAATTACAAAGATAAGTATACCCTTGCTTCCTAGAACATAAAGAACATGAATATAAGATGGGACCACAGAGAAACAATTAGTGTTCTGTGTTCCTACACCCTCCCTCAAGTTGGGAATAGATATTTATCATTCCAAACTTGCAAAAACATGTATCCAACTTGGTCCTTACAACACTTTTGATGAAGAGATCAACAAGTTGCATATCACATGTAACATAAGGAAAGGAAACTTCTTGAGAAGCTACTCTTTTTCTAATGAAATGTCGATCCACCTCAAAGTGATTGATTCTATGATGCTGTATTGGATTGAGAAATCTTAATAGTAGCTTGATTATCATGATAGAATATCAAGGTTTTTCATACTCAATTTCCGATTCCTCATGAAGGGATTTCATCCACAATACTTCAGACACACACCATTATCCATGGATTTGTACTTTGCCTTTGCACTAGAATGGTCAATAATATTTTGTGTTTTACTTCTCCATGAAACAAGGTTTCCTCTAAGGAAGGTACAATACCCAGAGGTGGATCTTCTATCACCAACACATCAGACCCAATCAGCATTTGTGTATCTTATGACCATTATTCTTATAAAGTATACCTTTGCTTGGATATCTTTGCAAGGATCCTCTCAACTAAGGGTGAATTCTGTTGGGCCCTTACAACAATCTCCCATAGGGTAAAACTACAAAGTGTTTGAAATTACAACCAAGAAAAATCTAATAACAACAAAAATAACGAAATCCAAGCAAAGACAAATAAAAATAAGCACCACCAATTACACAAAGAATTATGTGGTTCTACCTTACTGCCTACATCCACGGGAGATACCTTGTGGCTTGCAACCAAACCAACCCTTGACCCATGTACACTTGTTCTCCTTTTCTTCCCTTAACTCAAAAAACAAAAACAAGAGAAAAACTCCACTCTTACACCAAGAGCACCCTCTTTCTTTTTTTCCTCTCCATTTTTCTTTCACCAATAAGAAAATGAGTAAACTTCTCTCCAAAAAACCTAACCCTACATACAAAAGAATGCTTTTTATATGTAAAACCCTCTTTAAAATAAAGAGGGACCACAACAACCGTTAGATTAAAAATAATTCAATGATTGAAAAAATAAGACACAACCTCAAAAATCTCCATCTTGGCTTATTTTTCAACCACCTTGGATATCTACTGTTTGCGCCTCCACTTGTTCACAAATACCACAAACCACTATTGGCCCTATAAAACACCACCTACTCATTACTTAAACCACTCTATCTTAATTCCACTTGGTTCAAAAAAAAATGGCCAATGTACATGTGTAACTACACCCGAGCCAACAATCCTATTCATTCCTAGAGAGGGACCTCGATCAATCCTCTCTCTGAATAAGAATATTCCTCTCACCATCATTTGTACTTTAGAAACTTATAGCTCTTGTCTCCATTCTATCTGCGAAAGATACTCTTAGTGTGGTCACATTACCTTGTGCACTTTGTTTCCAACATCCCATCAAGGCCATGGGAATCACTATCCTTTTCAGATAATACGAACCTTTGCATTTTTCTCCCTTCATTAGGACCATACGGCTGCATATGATTTTCATGAATCCACTTGTAACAAAGACCTTACAACCATTGGAATCTAACTGCCTCAGTGATATTAGATCCTAAGCATTTTGGGACAAATGCCACACCACCCAAAGTGCAAACTACTCCATCAATCATTTAGATTCCATTGTCCCAACACTCGTGATGTTATACATAGATCCATCACTCAAGGAGAAAACACTTGTTTTCTCTTGGAATATATCAAAATATTCTTTCGATGAAATTTTCACACTTCTTGATTCATCCCTATCCCTTTTTCGTGTGGGACAATCTTTCATTATGCGACCAAATTCCTTGCATCTTGTAACACTATACTTTTCCCTTTTCCCTGGCCTTGGATGTAGACCTACCACTCTCAAATCCCTTGTTAGATGACTTCTCTTTCCAATCTGTTCCCTATGTAACCAATGCAAAATCCTACCAACTGTCATACTTGGGCTTCCTCCTAACCTCATTGGATATAAGAGATGTAGTGACTTCTTCCAACTTCATTGTATCTTTCCCATAAAGAAATGTTGTCACCAAATTTTTATACGAATCAAGAAGCAAGGTAAGAAGAAAAAGAGCCTTGCTTTCTTGCTTCACCTTGACATCAACATTCCCTAATTGATCCAAGATGCTATTGAGCACATTTAGGTGTTCTAAGAGATTCCCAACTTCTACCATCTTCGTCCCGTACAACTGTTGCTTTAGATATAACTTTATGGTTAAGCTTTTCCCTAAATAAATTTTCTCCAGCTTGTCCCACAACTCTGATGGAGAATCTTCCTCCATAACGTTATCAGCCAAGAGCAATCAAATTGTACTAACACTCCTTAACTCGATGTCCTCCCAATCAACATCTTTTATGTTTTCTAGCTTCTTATCCTTTCCCTTCAATGCTCTAGCCAAGCCTTGTTGAACCAGGTTGTCCTTTACCCTCCTTTGCCATAAGCTAAAGCTACCTTTTCCATCAAACTTTTCAATCTGGAATTGAAAACCTGTACCTTTTATTACCATTATCTTTTGAGCAATTTCACAAACACATTGTGAACACCAACCTAAGAGCTCTGATAACACTTTGTTAGGGTCTCACGACAATCACCCACAGTATAAAACCACAAATTATATATTTTAAATAGCAACCAAGAAAAATAAAATAGAATAGAAAATAATAAAATCCAAGCAAAGACAAATAAAACTAAACACTACCAAGAACACAAAGAATAATGTGGTTCGCCTTACCACCTACATCCACAAGAGAGACGGAAACTACTATTCACTATGAAAGAAAATGAGAACACTACTATCTCTTGAGCAATTTCACAAACACCTTGTTAACACCAACTTGAGAGCTCTGATACCACTTTGCTGGGGCTTCACAATATTTACCCATAGGATAAAACCACAAAGTATTTGAAATAACAACCAAGAAAAATTCAATAGCATAAAAAATAATGAAATCCAAGCAAAAACAAATAAAAATAAGCACTACCAAGAACATAAAGAATTACGTGGTTCGCTTTACTACCTACATCTACAGGAAAGACAAAAATTTTTCTTCACTATGAAAGAAAATGAGAAATAATACGGGTACCTTGTGGTTTGCAACCCAAACCAACCCTTAACCCATGTACACCTATTCTCCCTTTTCTCTCTCGACCTAAAGAACAAAAATAAAAGAAAAACTCTACTCTTACACCAAGAGCACCATTTTTCTCTTCCTCTCATTTTTTCTTTCTCCAACAAGAAAAAGAGTAAACTTCTCTAAAAAAAAAGTAACCCTACATACAAAAGAAAGCTTTTATATGCAAAACCCTCTTTAACCTAAAGAAGGACCACACCAACCGTTAGATTAAAAATAATCCATTGGTTGAAAAATAAGACCCACCCCCACAGATTTGAGCATGGTCAAGCCAAGTATCTAGGTATTTGATCTTGACTTGCCAAATGAATGTTAAACTCGAGCTTGATTTGAGCTAGAGACTTGAGATCAAATTTGAGTTGGCTTAATAGCCCATATGTTCGAGCTCAGCTTAACTTGAGCTCGATTGTGAGCCAAGCTTCCTATAAAAATATATATTTTTTATTTTACATACAAAAAGTTAAGAATTATAAAAATTATTTATTATAATACATATAAAAATAAGATTTTAAAAATTATTTATTAATTAATAAATGTAAGTATGTAAGTAAGTATGTATGTATGTATGTATGTATGCTCAAGCTTGGCTCGAAGCTTGGTTTAAACCAACCCAAGTTGAGCTTTTCACGAGCCTAGCTTACATATATAGCTTATGGAAGGTAGGATTTGTTTCCACCCGTACTCTCAACATTAATAACATTAATGTAGATGTTATTAATGTAGTGACTAACAACATTAATAACATAAGAAATATCTAGTTGTCAAACAATGATAAAGTAGTTTCCCAACTAACCGCTAAAACATAGCTTTGTCTCAAAGAGGTTCACCATCTTCTACACTAATCTTATGATTCTACTCAATACGTGTATGAGTAGGATTAATGTTGGAATGGTTAGAATCCATCATATGGATGGCCGAACCATGCTAGATAGYTGGGCAAATTTCAAAAATTTTTCTAACCCATCACGGGAACTGATTTCCCAATGATTTTGAAAATTGAATTTTTCGGATTGATCTTGCACTGAACCGGATAATATTTGAAACCAAATTGAAAGCAAATTATACTTAACATAGAGACTACAAATCGTAGTTCCCAGAATGAATGTTCACGTCCAATATCAGTCCCAAAATCACCTCCAATTGAAGATGGCGTAGTGTATGGGAGAAGCCGGTTCAACAACAATGTTTTCAACAAAGCTACTATCCAACTTGCTCGGATCAAATGGGATGTGTGAGCCTGATTTCTCCAACGCTTTTTTTTTAGGAAAAACTAATAAAAATCAGTTCTTGAAAAGGCTAGGTAGTGATAGGGTTTCTAGGAGAGAAGAGAGAAGAGAGAAGAGAGAAGAGGAGAGAGCAAGAGAGTGAAGAGAACAAGTTCTATTTGCCCTCTTCCTCTTAACCCCTTTAATATGGAGCACTCTCCAAATCTAATTAGGAGATTATCTAAATATGATTTGGATCTGGACTCTTTTAAGAGATAAGCATTATCCTCTTAAGAGAATATGTGCTCCATACTCAGAACCATGCCCAGTTTTGATCCACAAGTTGCCATGTGACAACTTAAGTAATCTTATAAGTAATGGGCCTTTGGCCCATTTTCTTCAAAGGYTCACGTCCCTAGGTATTGCATGGACACTGTGGGCCTGATATTGTATAGCATGGGACCTCACAAAGGTTTCACACAAGTCCATGAGGGTTTGGCCCCACCTTTGAAAGAGGTTAGGCCGAATTCACTGTTCAAGGCAGTAAACCCTTGAGCCAATCAACATTGGCTCAGTCTGGGCCCAACATTTACACCTAAATGATCATTGGATTCAGCCTCCCTATGAAGACCCAATGATAATGGACTTATGCGAGATAAAGCCCATCGGGTAAGCAACCCTATAATGGTCTCTTACAATTAACCTCTTGGCCCATAATGATCACAATAATGCCTGATAGGGAAGGACCTCTCTCCTAACTGTAAGGTGCAGTGTCACACTCTCTACTCAGATGGATTGTAGGATTAAAACCTTTTGCAAACATTTTTCATAAAATAGTGGTATAACATATAAATACATTTTGCAAAATCAGATTTCAAATACAATTGAAATCCATTGCCGATAGTTTGTAAACCCTGAGATTCACTTTGCCC
Organism: Nelumbo nucifera; assembly: GCF_000365185.1. Next base: position 936,433 of record NW_010729237.1, on the reverse strand, counting down.
GACAAAGGGGCCAATCCTATCACTATGATCACCTACTCAGGTGATTTCTCAAACTGCCCCAACATGCCTAGATATTTGACCCCATTTCACTAGTTGGCATATCAAAGGCAACTCATTCCAACACCTAATGTATTACCATAATCAAGTCTGGGGTTATGTATAACTTTCCAGTTTTTCCCATCTATCTCCAAGGTCCAAGACAATAATTGGAAATTGGTCTGGGCTCAGTGCTTCTTGCAAACACCCACTGGCTGTGCTTGAGCTCTAACCCTAATAGCTGAGACAAGTTGCTCCAACTATTTGGTAGCACACCAATGTCAATATTGTTAGGATAAATTCCCCAAGTCTATCCAATGGCTGAGAACTTTCTAAACTAATACGAGTCTCTTAAGTGTCCAGTTTAAGGGGGTAATACACAAAAAACATACCAATATGAGTATAAAACAACAATGTACTTTATTTATTTACAAATAAATGTTCATGTACATCAATCTGATTGGAGCTAAGGGCATACCCTACCTAACACTTAACTCATAATTTCCCAATTTTCTCTAAAAGGTCAAGGACATATTTCCTTTGGGAAACAAAAGTACCATGTTTAGTYTTAGCCACTCCAATTCCCAAAAAATAATGTAAGTCACCTATGTCTTTTGCCTCAAACTCCTTGTTAAGTAACTGCTTAAATGAATCAATATCACTAATGTCATTACCAGTCACCACACAATATCATCAGCAAATATTGCAAATAAAATCAAGGAAGGACTAACCTTCTTAATGGAAAGGTTTTGATGTGATTGAGCTTGTACATATCCAAACTTCTCTAAGGAAAGTCTAAAAATGTCAAACCATGCCCTTGGAGATTGTTTTAAATCATATAGATCCTTTTTCAACTTACATCTTTTTAGCATTTGTATTATAAAACCCAAGGGATAGTTCCATATATATTTATTCCTGTAGATCACCATTGAGAAATACATTTTTAACATCCATTTAGAATAGTAGCCATGAGAAATTTGCAGCAAGAGACAATAGGACTCTAATAGTATTCATCTTGGCTACTAGTGCAAAGATCATAAAATAATAAATCCCATAAGTTTGTGTAAGACCTTTTGTCACTAGTCGGGCCTTGTATTTTCCAAATATGTCATCTGCATTGTACTTCACTGTAAACACCTATCTACATTAAACTAGTTATTTTCCTTCTAGTTGATTTACAAGCTCTCATGTGTTGCTTTTAAAGAAAGCATCCATCTCTATTCTCATTACTTCTTTTCACTCAGGTACCACCAGGGCTTCCTGTACTATTTTGGGTATGGGTACAACAGTAATGGAAGCTAAAAATTAGTTACATGATGATGGAAGATGGTTATAAGAAGGGAACCATGAGATGCAAATGAGCAGTAAATGAGGTGCAACAATGCTTCCCTTTGTGAACTACAATAAGAAGGTCAAGGTCATCCAAGGGAGAYGAAGGTTCAATGATGATAGTAGTGGATAGAGGGACTATAATACTAGAATTTGGTATCATGGAGGTGACTAGAACTAGCTTGGATTGCTCATGACCGGAACCGACTTGCCTCCACTGTCGTTTGAGAAACACCCTCAACTCTCTGAACTTGTGATAATTCCCTTCACTACAGTCCCTTTCTGTGAATGGAATAGGTAATGAGACTTCTAGAGAAAAGATACCATATTCACTACTCTTTCCATGAGTTGAAATCCTGTGATAATAAGGCACATACTCAAAAAAGATAACATGCATAGACACAAAACGAGTCCCAAAGACAAGATCATAATAGCAATACCTCTTTTGAGTTGTGCATGCCTAAGAAAGATGCATTTAACTACCTTAGGATCAAATTTAGAATGACTAGGCCTGAGGATTTAAATATAACAAGTGCACCCAAAATTCTTAAGTAGAATGGTGAATTGGTCTTTGTTAGGATACAATAGGTTAAAAGGTGCTTTCATGTTTGAGACTCATGAAGGAACCATGTTGATGAGATAGACAACTGTATGGATGGCATAATACTTCTAGTAACCTCGAAGATGTGCCTATTCTTTCTTTCACCTACTCTATTTTGTTGAGATGTATAGGGATAAGTATTTTGATGGATAATTCCATGCTCAAGGAGATATGAGACTAAAGCCCTGTTCGCTTTTTGGTAAGTTATTTACCCAGGTAAATACACTTATCTGGGTAAATCTTTCCTAGGAAACACTTACCTGGGTAAGTGCATTTACCCATGTTCTTTTATTTTTCATTCAAATAAGACAATGACCATTTTAGTCATAAAAATCCATTATTACAAGGGGCATTTTTGTCCCATTCAAGTGTTGGCAACTTTCCCCAAGGTGGGAAAGTTAATTACCAACCTAGGAGATGGGTATCCCAAGAAAATAAACTTTCCCTGGTCCCCACATAAATCTAAAAAAAGAACATGGGTTTTTTGGTCAATGGGAATCAAAATCCCATTAACGAACTTTCGCCCGTCTCAAAATCTAGGAAAAGAATGCCCCTAATGGTTTTTCAAAATACTCATTTGCACTATTAGATCTAAAATTTTGATTCTAATTCCAAACTAGTTTAAAACCATTTGATGAAAGAGACTAGTCATGGTAAGGATTTCATCTTGAGAATGCATAAAATAAATCCAAGAAAATAGGAATAATCATAAAAAATTATAATAATAGGAAATATCTTTATTCCCCCTAGCAATAATATGATATGGTTCTCAAACATTGGTCTGCATAATTCCGAAAGGAATAGTATTTCCTTTATTACTACGTAAATAAGTTAATCCATAATTCTTTTCCAATTCATAACTCTTCCATCTCAAACTTGACACTTGGACTGATTCGTACAACTTAGGAAACAATCTTCAAAGACACAAAATATAAATGACCTAACCAATTATGCCAAGGCATAATCTTACTCATAGATTGAGAAATAAAAGACCTCCCAACTCCTTTATGCCTTCTTGGTGGATGCTCAAGTAGGTTAATTCCGTTCGTTTCACGGACAGTCCTAATCACTTTCATTGTCACCAAATCCTAGAAAACACAATGATCAAGAAAAAAAGGTCAATGAGCAATTCTAATTCTTAGTAATACTACTAGTTGAAAGCATATTAGTACTAAACTTAACGACATGAAGAACAAAGAATAAAGACATGGCATCAGACACTCTAATGTCTTCTTTGCCAAAAGTAGGAACAAGAGAACTATCAGTAATAAATACTTTATCTCTGCTAGAGGACGAGAAATAGGTGGTAAATAAAGATAATAAATTATTCGTATGGTCAGATGTAGTCAAATTTATAACCAAAAAAAATTCTAGTATTGCCTAGGGAAGAAGCATGGTAGGTAACAGCCCTTGTACTTGAGTGAGTAGTTGACTGCTGAGATGGTCCTAAAATATCTGCCTCACTTTCCAATTGAGTCAAGGCAGTTCAGACAAAGAACATCTAGGTATGTGGATCTTGTACTTGWAGAAGATGGTCCATCAATGGTAACAACTAACACACCTTGAATATTCCCTTCTTGTCCTCCTTCCTCATATCTTTCTCTTTATCACCATCATACTTCGCTTTTACTACTGCTAAGACTAATTTCATAGGTGGAAATTTGTAACATAACCTTCCTCCTACTTTCTCATTGTAAAGTAGATAATAGGCCTGAGATAGAGTAACAAGARACTCAGACACCCTATTTGTCTCCACTAACTTCTTGTGTATTGCAGAATCCTTTTGGCTCTCCCAGTTAATTGTCTCTAAGTAATCAATTTCATGTCATAAAGTCCTCTAGAGAACTAAACATATACAAGTTTTCCCCTATTTAAGATTGTTTATTTCACTCTTCAACTCATAAGTCTTAGCAACATTCAAAGACTAAGAGTAAGTCTCCTTCATAATTTCCTACATTTCCTTAGTTGTTTTCACCCACAAATTTTTGCTAATGTGAGGTTGTATGGAATAACACAACCAATTCATCACTAAATAATTTTCTTAAACCCACTTGACAGGAGTCGGCATTATTTTTTTGTATCTCCAATTACATACCCTAGTTTTTAGGAATGGCAACAAGGCAGGTTTGGGGTGGAGATCATAATCCCCGTCCCCGACCTCGATTATAAAAGTAACCCCCGTCCTCGTCGTCGATCACCGTTGGGGATAAATTTTGTCCTCCATCCCTAATCCCCGACGGGGATGGGTTCCCCACGGGGACCCGAATCCTTGAATTTTTTTTTACAAATAACAGTATTTATTTGAAAAATAAATTTACTTAAAATAAATATTTTAAATTATAAATAATTTTTAAATATGTTTTGATATATATAATATAAAAAAGATAATAATATATATTTAATATATATAATATAAATAATATAAATAATATAATAATAAATATATATATACATAATCAGGGTCGGGGCAGGGCGGGGACCTCAATCCCCATCCTTGACCCCAACCCCGATTGGGGATTCTTATTAATCCCCATCCCCGTCCCTGCACTGCCTAAACAATCCCCATCCCCGACTCCATCAGATCGGGGAAGTCGGGTCCCCGCTGGGGATGGGGAAAATTGCCATCCCTACTAGTTTTCCTCTACCTCCAATGGTTGGCCATCATGGTTGACTGTACCCATTCCAAGTAATTAGTTCCATCAAACATGATGTAGTGATTTGAAAGGTGTTGTCTGTCATACTTCCAACCAATGTTTTAAAAGGCTAATGGTATGGATGAGACGGTTTGGTCTCACTGGGACGAGGCATAAGCGTTAAGGCATTTTGAGGCATAAGCATCAAGAAAAAAATGCTATAAGCCATAAAAAAGACATGAACAATATAAAATTAAGATCTTTTGTATCTTGTTTTATATATTAGACATGGGGTCATTGTTCAAATTATCAATGCACCCCAATATGCTAAAAGGGGTGTATCAAGTATCAACACTTTGACCCATGCACGTCTTTTCTTATATATTTTTCTTCAAAATTTCACAGCAAGTTTAGGTTTATGTTATTTAATTATTAAACAAGGAATTCTTTAAACACACCTTAAAAGAGATAGTAATACCCCAAAGATGTGATATGGTACGCTTGATGTGGGGTATATCGTATACATATTTTGAACCTTGCATGGGTTAGAATCTTACGAATGTAGTTTTTTCCTAAATTATAAAACTAGAGGAATAAAATAAGTTTGAAGATGTGAACCAATAGTGCTTTAGAAGTATGGAATTATGAAGTATGGGATAAATGGTCAAGTGGGTAAGAATAAAGTATGAACAATAAGCAAGCTATTTTCTTACACATTTATTGCACTTATTTGTTATTTTTATGTTTATTTATTTGTTCAATACACCAATATAAACAAAACAAGGCATTCTTTTTTTGTCTTAAATTTCTCTTCTACCCCCATATAAACATTCATATTCAAGATTAGCATGCCAAATAGTTGAGGCCAAAGGCCCAAAGGTATAAGCCTCGCTATTGAGGTATGGGGCTATTGAGGCCAGGCCTTTTTTTCCTAGACCCTCCTCAAGAGCCTTTTAAAACAATGCTTCCAGTCGCTAAAAATCCTTACCCTTGGACCTTTAATTCACTCCTGGTTGACTCCATGGTAGAGGTTAAGGTAGTTTTTCTCACAACTAGTTAACTACTAAGCAATATTGGTTGATTTCTAAGGATAAAAACAACTCCTAGGGTGACTCAACCACCTCCTAAAGGTTGTTGATCTCTATAGGGATAAGAAAGCAACCCAAAATCCTTAAGTGCCACTTCAAAAATAGGTCTAAGCCTTAAACCTAGCACGTAATTGATTTTTTTGAGTCTTCTTTTTTATTGAGCAATCTCTAAGGTTACACAATACCCTAGGCAGCAGCAAAAAACTCTCCAATAACTTCTAAGATCTAGGTGATATATGTTCAACTTCAAGCCTTAGGAAGTTCTCATGTAGTTAGCTGGACTAAGACCACATGACAACCTTAAACAATCTTAGTCCTAGGGTTGAGCATGGGTCAGTTCAATTTGGTTCCATGTAGGAACTTTGAACCTACTTTGTAGGGGTCAGTTCTAGGTTTTTGGAATTAGAACATACCCTGTGAAGGTCAGTTCTAGGGTAAGTTCTAGCCTTGGCGATTCTGGGGTCGGTTCCAGTACCCATGGAACCTATTCTTTCTTCACTCTTCCCATTCAAAAGAGATAAAATGAAACATGTTCTTTAAAAAAACTTGATTTTTAATAAATATAATACATAGTTTAAAACTTATATTATCTTTTTTTATTAAATAGAATAATTTAATAAGTAGATTATCATAATATATTAATATATGATTCAAAACTTACCACTATAGTTTAAATTTTTGTAAATAGTAACTTTTACATTATTTATTATACAATTCCAATACTAAAATGAAAACAAATGATCAAATCACTTAAATAACTCAATGGTCAAGTGAGACCATGGCCATTGTAACCATGAGTGCTTGGGTTCATTTCTTCTCATCCTCAAAAGAATTTTGGGGTTTACTTCAAGGCCGCTTCCACTAAGGCTAACCAAGGCCAGTTCATCAGGTCAATTCGGGTAGGGTTTTCTCATAACCAACTTTGCTGTAATAGTATTGTGGGCTTATAGTGGACCTATTGGCCTTCCAGACGTGGTTGAAGCTAAAGTCAGAGCTCTTTTTATGGGTTAAACAACTTAAGGATGGCTAGAACTATTCACTCTGCACCCTTTACGGTGGAGGGTGATTGAAGAAATGCTACATGAAGGGTTGCTAACCAAGCAGGGGTTCCTTGGATTCTGTCCCACCTGCTCAATGAAACTCAAGAACATTTTGTTCTTTTGGATGGGTTTCTAGGGAATTGAGTATGACTGCTTGTTTAGGAAAATCAGGGGTGGATAGGAGCTTCATTGTATAGTGCTAACACATTTCCATTGTAATTTTTTGGGATCTCTTCTTTTTTGTACATACTCTCATGCACACCCCCTCCTTTAGGTTCTTAATGAAAGTGACCTCTTGTCAAAAAAAAAAAAAGAAAAAAGAAAATACATGTTAAGTAATGAAATGTAGCAGCACAAGAAATATTCCTTGTCCCGCAGATATACATTCTATTCATTATGTGTTTTCTTGTGGGTGTGTGGGTTACTGATTTGCTCGGCTTATATGTGTAGTTTTGGATTGCTCGAGGTGTTGCTACTTTTGGGGATGCGATTGCCAAGTCTTGCACCTTATCATTGTTTCTGGTTTCCAATAACAATGTAAGTATAGGACACATCCCATGGTTAATTGACTTACATTTTATTTTAATTCCTTAGGATAAGTGGCTGATTGTTTCTCATCATGCTTTGAGTGGTGGCATGACCGAAAAATGGCCACCATTCAAGATAGGGTTGTCAACGGGTGGGATCCGGGTCTGGTCTAGGTAGAAGCACTCCCAAACCGATCATTACTCGAGAAGAAATCATAGACCCAAAACCATCCATTTAAACTTAAAATTTAGGTTGAAACAAAAACATTAGTTAAAAACCAAACCATTTAAACATAAAAAAAAACAACTTTTCTTATTTAAATTGCAACCTAAAATTTTTAAACTTTAATCATATATCGCTAATAAAATTGATAGAAAAATCCAAAATTATTTATATGTTTAAAAGTTAAAACCTTTATGTATCTATATATCAGATTTGACACTTTATGCCTATGATAAGAGAAAAACTATAAAAAAACAAAATATCTAACAAAATAATCGATTTTGGGCTTGAATCGATTCGGGAGGGGTGAGAACTGGAACCGACTCAATTAATTATTTTGACATAATCTTGGAACTGGATCCTTTATTAATGGCTAGTTTTATTTGGGTAGACCCGGACCGTTGACAACACTTTAATAACACGAAGGATGGGAGGGCAAGTGTTGTAACAAGGTTGGTATCCCTTTTTCTTCTCCATTGGAACCTACACTTCTAGGTAAGGACCTTTCAAACCCGCACTCGATGTTCAAACGTTTGTTATTGAAGCATATGATTCTATCGTGTGAAGTTGATTTTGGACTCGTGCGAATTAATAAATTCTTCTAACGCAATTTTAGCCTTTCCATTGCAGAAGCATTCTATTGGGTTTACATTGTCAACGGTGGTATCACAATGGCTGTGATTGTGCAAGCCAGCGTTGGTTGTATATGCTGAAACTTTTTTTAGGAGCTTCCATTGCTTTATTACCATTGTTGTGCTGGTATCTTTTCTTAATTTTTTAATACTCCTCTTGGCATCTTCTGGCATTGCCACTTTTAGGAGACTGCGTCAGCGAAGCTGATTCAAGCGTTTGAATTGGAGCCTTAATCAGCAATGGCCTCACATACGCTGGAGTCTAGAAGGAGCCACTCTAACCCATTTCATCTATATTCACTTCTAAACTAATTCTTCTCCACCTATTTCTGATTTGATATTGTTAACAGGTGAATGTCGTGGGAGGAAAAAAGAGAATCGGAAGTGATGGAGGAAGATTTGGCCCGGCCCCTTGGCCTCGCGACACGTGGAAGCAACTGAGAGTGACCTGGTAGAAGCACCAGCTCGGCACGGCAGCAGGCCCACAACCTGAAATCCGAGGAAAGGAGTCCCGAGCTCCCCCAAAAAAAGAGGAACCCACGACTGGAGCTCCCCAAGGAAGAACCCGAGCTCTCCSYTRGARRTCCYGAGCCTTACAAGGAGCGCAAAGGGCAAAAACCCGAGCTGACCCACCCCGGGGCAGTTCGGGCCACACTTCTATCTGAACTCAAGACTTCGCCTCGCACACCTCTTCGGCTCCAAGTCGCCTGATTGAACAACCGTACCTAACACCCAGGAAGCCCGTACACGGAGGCGGCATGGTTGACTGATTAGGGGTCCGACACATGACAGTCGCCCTCCAACGGCCACCTGCCACCACCATCTTAGACAGGGCAGGGACGGCCCTGACAAGGAAGACAATGGTGGTTATGACACCCGAACCGACGACTGGCAGAGGTTATGACACCTGAACTGGCGACTGGCAGAGGTTATGACACCCGAACCGGCGTCTAGCAGAGGAAATGACACCCGATCTGGAAGAAGAAATGATACCCGATCTGGCGGAGGTAATGATACCCGAACTAGTAGAGGTATGGAAGTAAGTGTACATGGTGATTATAAAAGGCCCCCATCTACCAAAGAAGGGGGTATGTGATATTTTGTACTTTCTAGTCTTGAAATCCATTGTTTCCCCTTGCCTTCTCAAGAGCACTAACTTGAGCTTTGGAGTGTTCCAACCGGGTTCCTCCCCGGAAGTCTCCAGCTTCTTCCTTGTTTCAGGCACCTTCAGTTTTGTCGGAGGTGAGATAACCGACAACTAGGACTTGACTAGATCGCGCATCATCATTTGGTGCTGTCTGTGGGAAGACTTCAAAAAGCCTCCCCTAACCTTTAACTCTCTCTCTCTCTCTCTCAAAGAAACCTTAGCTTCCATGGCTTCTTCCAGTAGCAACAGGCACAACGCTGACTTGAATGCTGTAGGGGAACACCCTCAGCCCACCACTGTATGCATTGGACAGTTCACCGTCCCCCTATCAACGGACGGAATGCCTAGCCTCAATGCACCAAGCATGGTGGCACCTGTAAATGTTCCCCTTCCCCTCCCTATCGAGACAACCTTCGCCGAATCGGCCGCTGTCCCTCTGGCGATTGGCCAGAATCGGCTTGATGACTTGATGCAGTGCATGCGGGCAATGCAAGCCCAAGTGCAGTAGTTCCAGCAACACCAGCTTCATCAGTAGCAAGTACCACACCACATTTCTCAGTGTCATTACCAACAGCAGTTCCCCCAATTGCCTCTGAACCAA
>NW_010729237.1:887956-922446 GCF_000365185.1 Nelumbo nucifera | reverse complement strand
ATCCTACACTGTATGTGCCTAGGGTCTCACCCTGGCAGCTGAGACAGGCCACCCCAACCGACTTGGTGGCACCACAGTGTCAACCTTATTAGGATAGGTCTCCCCAGATCGACCCACTGGCTATGAACATTCTAAACTAACACGAGTCTCATTAAGTGTCCAGTTTAAGGGTATTACACAGAAACATACTGAGGGAACGTGAATCAAATATGCACTTTTTTTCATTTACAATAAACTCATAAAGTACATCATTCTGATTGAAGCTAAGGGCATACAAAACTGTCTAACATTACTCAATAACTTAGATGTTTTTGCTTGGTCCGCGACAGAAATGTCCGGCATAGACCCTAAGCTCATAACTCACAAGCTCGATACTGACCCTATAGTTAGGCCCATTAGACAGAAGAAACGCAACTTAGCCCCAGAACACTGGAGGGCAGTCGATGAGGAGGTCAAGAAGCTCCTCAAAGCAGACTTCATAAGGGAAGTTCATTACCCGAGCTGGGTAGCCAACCCCAATCTGGTAAAAAAGGTGAACGAAAAGTGGCGCATGTGCGTTGACTACACCGACCTGAACCGAACTTGCCCGAAGGATTGCTTCCCCCTCCCCAGGATTGACCGCCTACTGGACGCGACCTTGGGACACGAGTTGCTAAGCTTCCTAGATGCCTACTCGGGTACAACCAAATCAGGATGGACCCAGCCGATGAGGAAAAAACCACTTTCGTAACCGAGTTCGGCCTGTACTACTACAAGGTTATGCCCTTCGGACTAAAAAATGCTGGGGCAACCTTTCAAAGGCTTGTGAATAAGTTGTTGCACAAAAATAGAGTGTTATGTAGACGACATGGTCGTCAAGACACAGATTTCTCATAAATTAATACAAGATCTGCATTCTGTCTTTCAAATTCTGCATCAATTTAGCATGAAACTAAACCCAAATAAGTGTGTCTTCGATGTCACCTCGGGTAAGTTCCTTGGGTACATCATAAACCGACGCGGTATTGAGGCCAACCTAGATAAAATAAAAGCCATCCTAGATATGAGACCACCCCAAAAAGTAAAAGAGATTCAGAGGTTAAATTGCAGAATAGCCGCTCTAAGTCGTTTTATGTCTAAGTCAGCATATCGTTGCCTACCCTTCTTCAAGGCAATAAAGGGCAAAGGGTTCGAGTCGAACCCGGAATGCCAGCTCGCATTTGACGAGCTCAAGAGATACCTCGCCAGTATCCCAGTATTGACCCGACCCAAAGAGGGCGATGTTTTAGAATTGTACTTCTCGGCAAGCGACGAAGTGGTCCATTCGGTACTGGTAAAGGAAGTAGATCGGGTCCAACAACCCATTTACTATGTTAGTAAAATATTGTAGGGAGCAGAAACAAGTTACCCGGAGATAGAAAATCTAGCCTATGCGCTGGTCAATGCGGCTCACAAACTCCATCCGTATTTCGAAGCCCATACCATCATCGTCCTCACCGACAAACCCTTGAGGCAAGTATTACTCTGGCCCGAGGTCTTCGGTCGATTGACGAAGTGGGCCATCGAACTTAGTGAGTACGACCTTCAGTACAAGCCATGAACTGCTATCAAAGCTCAAGCCTTGGCGGATTTTWTTGCTGAATGCACGTTCAGCTCCGAGGCCCTCAGCTCGGTTGAGCATGAGACCCTCAGTTTGGGTGAGCTTGGTGCTCCCAGGCCGATTGAGTCCGAGCCCCATGAGGTTGCACCCAGTTTGGTATCTCTCCTAGTTAGGTTGAGTGCGAACTGGGATGAAAAGCCCTGGATCCTTCACGTGGATGGCTCCTCAATCAATAGGGCAGCGGAGCCGGTGTAGTTCTCCACGGTCTGAGTGGCACGAAACTGGAGTACGCGATACGCTTCAAGTTTGTGGCATCAAACAACGAGGCAGAATACAAGGCGTTGATAGCCGGGCTAGCTCTGGCACAAGAGGTAAAGGCAAAACACATAGTTATCTAGAGCGATTCCCAGCTCGTGGTCAACCAAGTTATAGGGGAATACGAAGCCCACGAGCCAACTATGATCGCCTACTTGGCAAAGGTAAAAGAGGCTCTGCTTATATTCCAGTCACACTTCATCAAGCAAATCCCGAGAACTGTGTACATAGAGGACTTACCTCAGCCTAGCATTCTTCGGGGGGCAGAGGAGGTTGCTCCTGTCACCCAAGCAAAATCGAGCTGGATTGATCCACTCGCGAGCTTCCTGCTACATGGAACCCTCCCCGCAGAACGCAACACCGCCAAGAGGGTAGAGCGCCAGACATTCAAGTACGTCATGATAGACAGACGGCTGTACCGAAGATCCTACATGCTCCCCTACCTGCGCTGCTTGCGACCTCCCGAAGCCAAGCTTGTGCTCCGCAACATTCATGAAGGCCTATGTGGCGGACACCTAGGGGGCAGGGTCGTTGCTCAGAAGGCACTACAACAGGGGTACTATTGGCCAACAATGAAAGCAGACGCCGTCGGGCTAATCAGGAAGTGCGAGAAGTGCTAAAAGCACGCCAATATTCACCACCAGCCCGCCACCGTCCTCAAGTACCTCACCAGCCCATGGCACTTCGCATAATGGGGTATCGACCTACTCGGGCCATTCCCATCAGCAACAAGAGGAAGGAAGTTCCTAGTAGTGGCAGTAGACTACTTCACCAAGTGGGTTGAAGCTGGAACCCTCATAACCATCACAGCTCGAAATGTCCAGAACTTCTTCGCCAGGCTGATTTGTTCTTGTTTTGGCAGGTGAACTCCTCTATCCATGCTCTGGCGATCCAGGCGGAGAGGGGCTTGAAGCGAGCACAAGCTGCTGAAGCGGCTTCCCATGCTGCGCAAGCTGAGCTAACGAGGTCTCGGAGGGACAACGAGGCCTTAGGATTGGTGGTGAGACACATGGCCGACCTCAAGTACCTAACTAGCCCATGGCCCTTTGCACAATGGGGTATCAACCTACTCGGGCCATTCTCGCCAGCAACAGGAGGAAGGAAGTTCCTAGTAGTGGCAGTTGACTACTTCACCAAGTGGTTGAAGTTGAAACTCTCGTAACCATCACAGCTCGAAACGTCTAGAACTTTTTCATCGGGCTGATTTGTTCTCGTTTTGGCAGGTGAACTCCTCTATCCACGCTCTGGCGATCTAGGCGGAGAGGCGCCTAAAACGAGCACAAGCTATCGAAGCGGCTTCCCACGCTGCACGAGCTGAGCTAACGAGGTGTCGGAGGGACAATGAGGCTTTAGGATTGGTGGTGAGACACATGGCGGACCTGAAGCTGGACCTGGAGCATCAGGTCGAGTACCTTCAGGATGATATCAGGGAGAAGACTGAGATCTTCTCTCAGGCCGTCGAGGAGGTGAGAGTGAAGGCCGTTAACGATTACATCGCTTCGTTGCGCTTTGATGACATGATGGTGGGCTCGTACAGAAGGGGTTTCAAGTTGAGCCGATGGATGATAAGGAACACGTACCCCGAGCTCGACATTAGTGCCATAACCACCTCGTGCATCACTCCGGAAATGGCTGCTGCAGCTGACGAAGACGCGGATTCTGAAGATGAAGCGGGTTCTTCGGGTATCGTCGAAGTCCCTTCTGAAGGCGAGGAAGATGTACCTCCGGGCATGTGAGTGCGCTACTGTTGTGTTTTTTTTTTTTTTTGAAGTGTAAACAAGATTATTTTGCAATGAATAGTCCCTCTTTTTTGGCAAAGTGTTGGACAGTCATTTTCTCTTTTCGCCGAGAAGACTATGTTGCTGAACTGTTAGACTTAGGTCCCAAGGCGAGTTATCATAGTAAGCTATACACCCGACCTGTTTTCCGCCCGGTTTAGTTAACATAAGCTGAATTGGGCCCTGGGCTATGCACCTCGGGATCCATACTCGTGCAGCTTGCTGTTGATGAGGTGTCGAGGTCATCTTTAGGTCGGTATTCTGGCCCTTACGATGCCGAGGTCCTTGTTAGCTCGGCCTTCGGGGCCTTAGGGTGTCGAGGTCTTTGTTAGCTCGGCATTCTGGCCCTTAGGCTTTGGTAGTGGCTCATGGCCTGCTTAGTTTGATAATTTATAGGTAAAATCGTCTTAAGTTGACGATGTTCCAAGCCTGGGGTATCTGTTTACCCTCCAGGGTCTCGAGCTCGTTTGCTCCCCCGAATGCTCTCTTTACTCGGTAGGGTCCTTCCTAGTTTGGCCCAAGTTTGTCAACGCTGGGCTCAGGTACCATGACCTTGCGGAGAACCAGGTCGCCGATGCAGAAGTTTCGTCTCTTAACTCTGGCGTTGTAGTACCGAGCTACCCTTTGTTGGTACGCTGCGGTCCTGATGTATGCGAGGTCCCTCACCTCGTCAAGTAGGTTATGGTTGGTACATAGATCGTCGTTATTAGTATTGTCATTGTATGCTTCCAACCAAAGTGAGGGGATTTCGATTTCGGCTGGGATGACTGCCTCCGTGCCATAGGTGAGGTTGAAGGGAGTTTCTCCGGTGGTGGTCTTCTCTGTAGTTCGGTATGCCCATAGGACGTTGGGCAGCTCGTTTGACCATAACCCTTTAGCTCGGTCTAGCCTGGCTTTTAGTCTATGGAGGATAGCTCTGTTTGTGATTCTGCCTGACCGTTTGCTTGTGGGTGCGCAATCGATGTAAAGTTTTGCCGGATTCCCATGTCCTGGCACTACTCTTGGAATTTGATGTCCTCGAACTGCTAGCCATTGTCGGAGATCAGTACCCGAGGTAGCTCGAAGTGGTACACTATGTTCTTCCAGAAGAAGTTCTGGACGTTTTGGCAGATTGTGCGAGGCAGCACAAGCGCCTATGAGATTTGTAGGAAGATCGGCCCACACCGCGACCTCCTCAGGGCAAGTAGCCTTCTTACTTTTTCAGAGAGCGTAGCTCGGCCGTCAGCACGCTCCCAACCTCATCGTGACTTCCCAAGCCTGAAGGCACAACCCGGGTATAAGCAGTATCGGCATAGGGGACCCATGCCGCTTCCTGAACTGGAGGAGTCACCTCGGGCTCCCCGGGAGGCTTCGTTCTCGGTTCCTCGGGCACTGCAACCCGGGAAGGATCGGAACGGACCCACTTAGCAGCTCGCTTCCTCCTTTTCATACCATCGAACAGACTCGCACCTTGAATCTTCTCTGCCTCCATAACACCTGCAAAAGGAGCTCGACGTCAAAAGACGAGAATAAAAAACAAAACTGCAAAAAGGAGCTCTAAGTAAGAAACCTACTCGAACTCAGACCGACCTAAATAAGCTTGTCCTCCGTTAGGTAGACTTCGCATTTGAGCCCAAGTCAGGCCCAGTCCTGGAGGCCCTTCACCGTATCTTCGTCTAATGTGACACCGGGGTCAGGAATGGCCAACCCCCACTCAGTAGGAAATGGCCACCCTGTAGCACTTCGAACCACGAAGTAGTCTAGCTTCCATGTCGGGACCTTATTTAGGAGATCGTGTAAGAGCTTGAACCTCAGATGAGGTGACAAGTAGTAGGCCCTCCTACGTCCGGGCAGGGGACCCGCTTGTTTCTTAAGCATGAGAATGGCGAAAAAGATTTCCAGGTCCAAGGGAAGGCAGTGTTCACAACAAAGGGAGATGGTCCCGACGAGGTTACGGATGGAGTTCGGGTGAAGTTGACCTACAGTGACGCCGAAGTGGTTCATGACCTCGACGATAAGGGGATGGAAGGGAAGGCGCAGCCCRACAACAAGCTGCTCCCGGAATATCACGATCTCGTCCGGACCGTGCTCCCAAGAAAAGTCGCCCGAGGGTAAAATGTAAGTATACTCCCCGAGCAGGTTATATTGGGCGATAAGGGACCAAAGTCTCTCGGGTGTCATAGTGGAAGGTTCGGACTTATCTGGTACCCGACCTCGACGGGAGGTGGATGCCAAACTACTCGAGGTGACTCGGCCTACGGGCTCGAACTCGAGCTCTTCCTTGAGCTCTACCTCGGGCCCTGCCTAGGACTCACTAAGGCTGTCATGGGCAGCAGCTCGGTTCGTAGAACCAGCATCTGACCCCTTTCAGAAGACTATCTAAACTACCCGAGCTAGACATCGAAACAAAGAGAAGGTTGAGGACTCACCGGGAAAAGCTACTGGACTACGAAAAGTGACGCGAGCTGATAGCCTGGGATGCGAGCTCAAGGAACGAATGCTGAAGAGTGGCAAAGGAAAGTGACCAAGGGCCCCCCACTATTTATAGCCACTGTACTCGTGCATCAACAGCCAAGATCAAAACCATCCAACGGCTCCCTGCAAAACTGGCTGTGCACCCCTCGAGGAGAAGTCAGTTTTGGCATGCATTTTCGACGCTTGAAAATTTAAATTGTTTGGCATCCGCACGTGAGTTGCCCGCAACCCGGGATTGACCCCTGGTCGAACCAAGCCGACCCTAATCAGGCCAAGAGCACAAGCAGGTCAGACTGGAGAAGTTCCAAACCAAGGCCAAAGCGTCACGAGGCAAATCCACCCATCATCCCGTGAACTCCCCACACAGGGTCAGGACCCCGGGCACGAGGAGTAGGGGGCAATTGATGGAGGAAAATTTGGCCTGACCCCTTGGCCACGTGACACGTGGAAGCAACCAAGAGTGACCTGGCAGAAGCGCTAKCTCAGCACGACAGCAGGCCCACAACCCGAGCTCCGAGGAAAGGAATCCCGGGCTCCCCCAAAAAAAGGGGAACCCACGACCCGAGCTCTCCCTTGGAAGTCCTGAGCCTTACAAGGAGTGCAAAGGGCAAAAACCCGAGCTGACCCAGCCCGGGGCAGTTCGGGCCACACTTCTATCCGAACTCAAGACTTCGCCTCACACACCACTTCGGCTCCAAGTCGCCTAACTGAACAACCATACCTGATGCCCAGGAAGCCCGTACACGGAGGTGGCGTGTCTGACTGATTAGGGGTCCGACATATGGCAGTCGCCCTCCAACGGCCACCTGCCATCGCCATCCCAGACGTGGCAGGGACGACCCTAACAAGGAAGACAGTGGCGGTTATGACACCCAAACTGGCGGCTAAAAGAGGTTATGACACCCGAACTGGCGACTGGCAGAGGTTATGACACCCGAACTGGCATCTGGTAGAGGAAATGACACCCGATCTGGCAGAAGAAATGACACCTGATCTAGCGCTTGACTGATTAGGGGTCCGGCACATGACAGCCGCCCTCCAACGGCCACCTGCCACCGCCATCTCAGACGTGGCAAGGACGACCCTAACAAGGAAGACAGTGGTGGTTATGAGACCCGAACTGGCGACCGACAGAGGTTATGACACCCAAACTGGCGACTAGCAGAGGTTATGACACTCGAACCCGCGTCTGGCGGAGGAAATGACACCCGAACTGGTGTCTGAAATGACACCCGATTTGGCGGAGGTAATGATACCCGAACTGGCAGAGGTATGGACRTAAGTGTACCGGGTGATTATAAAAGGCCCCCAACTCCCAAAGATGGGGGTATGTGATATTTTGTGCTTTCTAGTCTTGAAATCCATTGTTTCCCCTTGGCTTCTCAAGAGCACTAACTTGAGCTTCGGAGTGTTCCAACCGGGTTCCTCCCCAGAAGTCTCCAGCTTCTTCCTTGTTTCAGGCACCTTCAGCTCTATTGGAGGCGAGATAACTGGTAACTAGGACTTGACCAGATCGTGCATCATCAGGAAGTGATACAGATGCGGAAGCATCACAAGTATGTGTTTGTTGTACAATGTCTGCATACCTAAATTATATAATTTTTGGAAGATAAGTTTTATTGACTGTGGAGGTGGCTATAATGTCCTTGGGTCTTATGGGTGCAGGCACGAGGAATGTTGGATTTATGGGCAAGAAGCACAACCTCGCACCACATTACCATAAGGAAACCAGTCAACTCTTGGGTGTTAGCTTCTCAGTTCCCCACTTTATTCGATGTTCTCTTGTCTATGTATGGGTTACTAATTTGCTTGGGTTATATGTGTAGTTTTGGATTGTTCAAGGCGTTTATTGGGGATGGGATGTCGACTCTTGCGCCTTATCCTTGTCTCCGGTGTTTGATAGCAAAAAGTGCCATTGTTGTCGTTTGTTGTGGGTGTGTGTTTTATAATTGCTTTATTGCCATTGTTGTGCTTGTAAATTTTCATAATTTTTTAATACTCCTCTTGACATATTCAGTCATTGCCACTTTTAGAAAATTGCATCCGCGGAGCTGATTCAAGTGTTCGAATTGGAGTTGTAATCAGCTATGGCCTCGCATATGTTGGAGTCAAAATAAGCCACTTTGACCCATTTCTTTTGTATTCACTTCTAAGCTATTTCCTTTCCACCTTTCTCTGATTAGATATTCTTGGTAGGAGAATGTCGTGGGCCTGCAAGGGAGACTGGGTAATGAAAAGGATTTGGAAGCGACACAATTATGTGTTTGCTATAGAATGTCTAAACCCCTAAATTTGATCATTTTTGGAAGACAAGGCTTACCGGTTGTGGAGGTGGCCATAATATTCATGGGTCTTTTGGGTGTAGGCACGATGAATGCTTGATATGCGGGCAAGATGAGCAAACTCTCATGACATTACTGTATGGAAGTTGGTTAAGTCTTCAGTGTAAGACTCTCACTGCTTCATTCGGTGTTCTCTTGTCTATGTTTGGGTTATTAATTTGCTTGAGCTATATGTGTAGTTTGTATTGCTTGAGGCATTGCTACTTATGGGGATGGGATTGCCTAGTCTTGCATCTTATCATTGTTTCTGGTTTTCGATAACAATGTAAGTATAGGACACATCCCATGCTTACTTGACTTCTATTTTATTTTAATTTCTTAGGATAAGTGATTGACTGTTTCTCATCATACTTTGAGTAGTGGCTCGACTAGAAATTTGCCGCCATTCAAGTTAGGGCTGTCAACGGGTGGGATCTGGGTCTGGTCTAGGTAGAAGCACTCCAGAACCAATCATTACTCGGGACATAATCATAGACCCAAAATCGTTCATTTTAACTTAAAATTTAGGTTGAAATACTAACATAAGTTAAAAATTGAACCATTTCAACTTAAAAGTACCCACTTTTCTTATTTAAATCGCGACACAAAATTTAAACTTCAATAATACATCTTTAATAAAATTGATGGCAAAATCCTAAATTATTTATATGTTAAAAAGTGAAACACCTTTATGCATTTACATATCGGATTTGACACTTTGAAACTATGATAAGAGAAAACTATAAGAAAACGAAGGAAATAATATATATGGCTAACAAAATAATCAGTTTTGGGCTAGAATCGATTCGGGAGGGGTGAGAACCGGAACCAACCCATTATTTATTTCGACATAATCATGGAACTAGATCCTTTATTAATGGCTGGTTCTAGTTGGGTAGACCCGAACCTTGACAGCCCTTTCAAGAACACGAAGGATGGGAGGGCTAGTGTTGTAGCAAGGTTGGTATCTATTTTTCTTCTCCATTGAGACCTGCACTTCTGGTAAAGACCTTTCAAACCTGCACTGGATGTTCAAACTATTGTTATTGAAGCATATGATTCTATCATGTGAAGTTGATTTTGGATGCACACAAATTAATCCATTCTTCTAACGCAATTTCATCCTTGTCATTGCAAGAGCATTCTATTGGGTTCGCATTGTCAAATGTGGTATCAGAATGATTGTGATTGTGTAAGCAAGTGTTGCTTGTATATATTGAAACTTTTTTTAAGAGCTTCYATTGCTTTATTGTTGTTGATGTTGTTGAAACTTTTCTTGTTTTTTTAAAACTCCTCTTGGCATCTTCTAGCAATGTCACTTTGAGGATATTGCATCGGCGGAGCTGTTTCAAGCATTCGATATAGAGTAGTAATCTGCAATGGCCTCGCATACGCTAGAGTCCAGAATGAGCCACTCTAACCCATTTATTCTATATTCACTTCTAAACTATTTGTTCTCTACCTATTTCTGATTAGATATTCATGACAGTTAAATGTTGTTGGTGCTAAAAGGATTCTCGATAGTGACACGAATTCGGAAGCGACAGAGGTACGTATTTGTTGTAGAGTGTCTGCATCCCTAAATTTTACCAGTTTTGGAATACAAGTCCTTCTAGTTGTAGAGGTGGACATAATATCCATGGGTCTTTTGGGGACAGGCATGATGAATGCTCGATTTGTGGGCAAGATGTGCAACTTTGAATACTCTAAGGCCAAAGATACCCCTGAATTGATGCCCTTAAGGCATCAAAATGTGGAGTTTTCATTTCTCATCATGCTTTGAGAGGTAGCTCGACCGGAAATTGGATGGCATTCAAGATAAGGCTGTCAACGGGTGGGATCCGGGTCTGGTTTAGGTAGAGGCACTCCCGAACAAATCATTAATCGGGACGTAATCATAGGCCCAAAAGCATCCATTTCAACTTGATTTGCACACTTATTTTTTATAGTGGATTTCTACCCCTGAACTTTATTTGCACACTTATTTCTCTTGTTACCTTCCTCTGTTTGATGCGAATCTCGACACTTGCCTTAGCTGAAGAGACCCGGTTACTAAGTGTTAGGTGATTGTCTTTGGCATTCCCTTTCCCGTTTGACGCGAATCACAACACTTCACTTAGGTGAAGAGACCCAGTTACCAAGTCTAGGGTGTCCATTGACTTTTTATTCCCCYTTTTTTTTTTGCAGAACTGTTCAGGATAGTCCATTGTTTGTAACAACTTGAAGAATTTTTGTCTACTTTCTCTATCTTTCTCTTCTTATCTTGGCAAGGGCAAACTTGGGAGTATTTTCCAATTTCTAAACAGTTTTGAAAATATTCAATTAAGACAAACTTTGACTCCTATTACTTACTATCAATTTCTACAAAATCCAATATTCTTTTATCAGTTTCCTCAACTTTTTCTATTTGGGAATCTCTTTTAATGAAAAAGTTTAAAATTTTTCAATGAAATTTTAATTCTGCATATTTAAAAGCTTAGCTTCTCATTTTTTTTCAATTTTTCTCTCTCTTTCCTTACCCTCCAACTTAAGTGCCATTGTCCTTAATGGCATAACTAGACTGATGCACAAAGGATTTGGGCCAAAGGGAACAATGAATAGGGTTTTCCTGAGGGGTTCAAAGTCTGCCACCTAGTCTCGAATCAAGACAAGAAAAGAAACTCAAATCCTAAAAGCGGAAAAACTAAAAACTACGTTGGGTTGCCTCCCAACCAGTGCCAAGTTTAACGTCTTCAGCCAGACATATTCAAGCACTTTTTCCATCTACACTCTCTGACTCTCTTTCATCTTTCGACAAACAGGGCTCAAATTGGGCTAACCAAGGGGTAAACAGGTCATTTAAAAAGTTATCCACTATATCTACCTTGAACTTATCTTCCCCTAGGTTTGGATACTTAGGGGCACTACAAACGTTTAACTGGACTTTCTACTTCCCTAATGAAATGTTCATTTCTCCCAATTTACGATTGATGTTTGTGTTGACCATTGCTAGAAATGAACATCTTAAGATTATCGGGATATGGTTCAGCTCCTCAATTGGGGTCATGTCTAGGATGAAATCCAATGGGAAGTGACAACCCTCTACCCTGACCATGGCATCATCAATAACACTTCGAGAAGTGTTGACCGACCAATCAGCGAGTTGCAAAATTATCGGAGTAGGTTTTAACTTGCTGATCCTAAACCTGTCATAAATAGACGGAAGTAGATTTATATTGGCTCCAAGATCCAATAGGGCCTGATCGAAGGTGATTCCAGAGATGACACAAATTATGAGAGGAGCAGTAGGGTCTTTCATTTTTCGAGGAAGTTGGTTTAGGAGAGTTGCACTAACATCTACCAAGAGCATCATTTTTTGTGGGGCAGATCGTGTTTCCATCATTTGAGTACACAACTCTTTGAAAAACTTGGCATAGGCCAGGACATGTTGGATTGCGTCGAGGAGAAGGAAGTTAATATGGACTTCCCTGCTCTCCTCATTGCACGTTTCTTTCTTCTTTCACACTGGCTCGACTGTGAGTGCAGTTGGAAAGCGAACTACGGGTTGGTTCACTGAAGACTCTTCTTTTGAAGTTTCCTTTCCTTCTTCTTCTCCCCCAACTTAGGGTCTTCATGCTCCTTTTCTTCTTCATTAACTCTCTTTTTCTTAGACGGGTCCTCTAACATCCTCCCACTCCTTAAGGTTGTAACAACTTTGGCATTTTTAGGCTAAGGGTTCTTAGGAGGTGGTTGAATTTGTTGTGGAGGAAAACCCGGTGGATGATTTCTAGGAGTTGCAACCGGTTGACTCAGTCGCAACCGATTTAGGATCAGCTGTTGAAGTTACATGAATTGGTCATCTACTGTACGTGCTTGAAGCTTGATACGGTTGGACTGGTTGGTTCCTAGGGTACACCTGCTGCAATGAACTCTGTACTTGTAGCATCTAAAATTGGTGGGCCATGGAGTTAGATAGGTGGTATTGCTGTTGAGACGATGTATAGGTTTGACATTGTTGAGCCAGTTGAGTCCCATGGTAATCATTGTACTCTTAGTGGGTCTGGGCTTCAGACCACTAAGAGTGCATATCTGGCAGGGGGTTTTCTTGGACTTGGGCCCTATAATTGAAATTGGGCTGATTTTCCCACCTAGGGTTATATGGACTAGAGAATGGGTTAGCCTTGGGTTGGAAAAATCTGTTGGCCACATGTATTTGGTTTGGACGGACTGGTTGACATGGGCCCGCCACAGGGTATTGGCTGACGTGATGGGTCGGGCTTGCACAGATGGAACATGATGGATAGGATGACAAGATTGGGTATGGGCCACTTTGTTGATGATGTGCAAGGATTTCGTCAAGTCTTTAGGCCATACCATTAATCTTGTCCAGTTGTCAAGACACATGGTTCCAATCAATTTGTGGTTCAGGTTGGAAGTAATTTCTCATTCCACAAACTCCGGCCATTGAATTCATTTTATTTTAACCCCCTTTTTCTTCTTATTATTTTAATGTTGAATTTTGAAATTTAAAATTTTAATTTTAATTTCAAATTTAGATCTTGAAATTTAAATTCTGAAATTTAAACTCAAATTTGGTTTTTTTAGTTTTTTTTAATTCAAAATGTAAATTTTTGAAATTTAAATTCAAATTCAGATTTTGGAATGTGAATTCTCTAGATGATTTCAGCAACTAACAAAATAATTTCAGCAATTAAATAAACCTATATGATGCATTCTCTAGAATATGAAACCCTAAATGTTGGAATGTGATAAGAATTAAAATTATCATATTTTTATCCCTAAATATTCAGTCTTTTATACTTAATTGGTCTCATTATTTTTGTATTTCAATTCAGGGCATGAAAGAAGGCGTYAGGAGAAAAATAAGGCTAATCAGGTAATTTTGCACAGTTTTGGCGCCGCTTAATAATCTGGGAATAACTCTCATATCCAGACTCTGATTGAGATGATTCAAGATGCATTGAAAAGATAAGGAATAACTCTACAACTTCCATGTTTTGCGTTTTGATAGATTCGGAATGAATCAAAGTTAAAATCGGGCCCGAAGTCTAAGAAAATTCGTAGAGAAGCCTAGCAGCAGCCCAATTCGTGAATAAGCCCAATACGAATACAAGAATAAGGAAACTGCAAAGAGTCCTATCAGATTTAATTTTTTGATGTAATTCTAGAAAGATAAAGGAGATTGAGATTACCAGATAAGAGATATGATAGGATTAGATCTAAACTAATTAGGACTTTCTATTTTTGAGAAAGAACTCCAAAAAGGAGTTGGAAACTGCCCCTCCTCCTAAAGCTATATAAAGGGGGGGGGGGGGGGGGGACTAGCATGAGGCATCAATGAATCTCTGGAGCAATCAACGAGAAATCCTCCAAGAGAGCTTCAGCCTTCAAGAAGGCAGTCGGCAACGCAGGAGGAGAAAAGGAGGAAGGCGGCGGAAAGGAGAAGAAGTTCATCGATCTCAACCTCAAGGGGCGACATCATGGGTTTTTTCTTATACCTTGTTTGTTTAAATTCCTTTATCATGAACTAATCTATTTGTAGCTCGGGCTGTGGAAAGCCTAACCACAATCATGGATTGATTTTTATTTAATTCAGCCAAGCTGTTTTTATTTTCATATTGTCTATGAGTTATTATGCGTAATGCAATTAGGAGCTTGGCCACCTCCTAGTTGATTTGGTTTATATGAATGAACTGGAAGGGAAATTCATATAAAAGACTAAATAATTCATAGTGTGAATTGAATGGTATATAGGAATATATATACATGATTCATCTAATGACAACTTTTTCATAGAACTTAATGCACTTTCTCTCTCGAGAACTCTAATCGACGGATCGAAAGGTTACTTGATAGAAGTAGGTCTGATATATCCTGGGAGGGAATATTAGATAAATTTGGAAAGACTTCAGCTTATAAAAATAATAAATCATCTTGGTTAATTTAAAAAAATTGATGTTCATTAGAATGGTTAGGTGGACCAATAGTCCTAGCACTTTCAATTAGATTGTTGCAAGTTCAGTCATTGATTGCCCTTGTTTTTATTTCTTTTTTTCTGTCTTTAATTTTTAGTAGTTAAATTTGTTAGATCCGAAATTTGGTTGTCTAAATAATCAAAGGGAAACTATAGTTTTAGTACTTATTTTGTTAAWTCSTCRTGGGARCGATATTTTTATACTACTTGATAACTAGTGCACTTGCTAGGGTTATATAATTATAGTTATCAAGTTTTTGGTGTCGTTGCTGGGGATTTAATCTTAAAATAATATTAGAACTTGTTAACCTTGGTTAATTTGGATTTTATTCTTTATTTAATTTATTCGAATTCTTGCTTTGTTCAGATTAATTAGTGTATGACAYGCACTAGGGGTGAAACACCTCCAGCTCACACAAAACTCCTCCCATCTATTGTGCAGGCCCTTCTTCCAGATTCAAACCCACCCATGATGGATGAGAGGGGAAAACATTGGAAGTTACAACTATAAGACCTGGAGGATCCGGTTTATGATTAAACACAGAGAAGTTTATTTTTCTTTTTTTCTTGTTTTTTTGCATTTATTGTTAAGTTATTTCCACCTTTTCTTTTTACCTTAGAGTGAAGACAATACGTAGACTAAGTGTGTGTGTGGGGGGGGGGGGAGTATAGGATTTTATTTCAGTTCAAAAAAAAAAATCAAAACCTCAACTCTTTTGAAATCAGTTGAAACAATGTTCTGGGAAAATTCTTGTGAACCTAGTAATGTGGTATGATCAAGGAGTACATGACTTATCTGAACTCATTTCCAGTTAAGCTAGTCCTAAATTCAGGTTTAAGTAAATGGGGTAGTTGTTTTACCATTGCTACAATTGGTAGGATGGAGTATAAAATGCACATACCAACCAAGTAATTCAATAGTAGGATGGAGCATAAAATGCACCTACTAGCCAACAAATTCAACAGTAGGACGGAGCATAAAATGCACCTATTGGCCGAGTGATTCAAAATTGAGACGGAGCATAAAATGCACTCACTCCCGATAAAAAGAGAAAAAAAAGGAAAAGGAAAAAAAATAAAATAAAAACAGAGGTTTTCCCTGATTTACTACCTGGTTTGCAATAGCAAAAATTGGATTGACTGATGAATGAGTCGAGTATGATTTGGTTGTATTGATTTAATGGTTTGCAATAGGTAACCTAGAATATTTGGGGAGAAAGATGGAGAGTTGAGTTTAAAAATCAGTAGGATAGTTAGTTTGTTCTTGTTTTATTTTTGCTTGAATTTTGTCTTGCCCGAGGACGGGCAAGGTTTAAGTATGGGGGGATTTGATAAGAATAAAAATTATCAGAATGCAAATACAAGAATTTTAAAATATTAAACAAATTTTTTTCTATTTATTTTGTTTTTTTATTTTTTATTTATTAATTTTTTCAAATTTTTTTTGAAATTCAAAATTTTAAATTTAAATTTAGAAATTTGAAATTCAAATTCAAATTCAGATTCAAATTAAAATTCAAATTCAAATTTGAAACTTTGGACAACTTCCTAGTTAACAATTAGTTATTCAATTAAATAACTAAAAAAAAGAGAATTAAATAAGGCAACAATAATTATAACAAATAGAAAATAAAATAAATAATTATGATAAAAAGATTACAACTACCGAAATAAATTCTAACAAGAAACTTGCTATCTGAAAATAAAATAAACAATAGAAAATTATGTGGCAATAAATAAAATAAAATAAAATAAACAAAACAAATTTCCTACTTTTTTTATCTAAAATAAAAGAAAAATACAAACCTAATAAAGCCGAAATTTGAACAAGAATTAAAATAGAGAAAAAAATAGATCTAGAAACAAAATGGAAGCAAATTAACACTAAAAAAATTGGATCTAGAAAAAAATTAATTAAAAATTAAAAAATAACTATTCTATAAAAAAAAGAGTTTGAAAATAAAAATAAGAAAATTAAAAATAAAATGAAACGACTACATCTGAAATGCAATCCACTTTCTCTTCTATTCTCTTTCGTCCCGCAGTCTCAATGCTCCGGTACCCCACCTTTCGCTATTCCATCCTGCAGAATCAAAGAGAAACAAGAATTAAACTAGGATAACAGATCAAGTAATAAAATGAAAAAGAAAAAAAAATAATGAAATAGATCCGGACAAAGCAAATCAAAATTTTTCTCCGTGCTTCCCCGACAACGACACAAAAAACTTGGTGTGATCTGGAAGCACGTCGTTAAACACTCCGGAACACCAATTTAAACATTTGTAGAATTTTACTGATTCTCAAACAACTCCTAACATAGTAAATGGGTGAGAACGGGTCATATCCACAGGGAGGTGAGGGAAAAATAATCATGTACTTAAATCCGAGAGAAGAAACGCAAGTGGGAGTTGCGGGAATAAAAATTAATTAATTAAAAAAATGGAATTCATTAAAACCAAATTCGAACAATACTAAGAATAGCAAGTGCATAAAAATAAATAAATACCATAAACAACTAAATAAWAGAAACAAAATAAAAATGTCTGAGAATCCGATCAGAGGTAGCAGTTTCTAGATCTCTCCTTCCACCCTCGAACTTCTCGAGCTAGGCCTTCCGTTTTACCTGGCCAAATTTCAGATCTACAGAAAAGAAATAAAATACAAATTAAATCTAATAAAAATAAATTTGCAGGAAGGAAAAATTAAAATGGAAATTAAAGAACAAAAAGTAATTCTAAAACTGAAGAAAAAATGGTTGTGATTCAAATCCAGAGGTGGCAGTAGTGGTGTTGGAAAACTGCAAGTAGGAACCCCTCCTCTTGCCTACGCGTCCTCCTCTTCCTCTACCCTTGAACTTCTCAAGATCAACCTTCCTTCTTACCTGAGTGAATTGACCAACCCCTTCTACAGGGCCCCTGGGTCCTTTTTATAGAGAAGGGTGGAAACAACTGGGAATAGAGAGAAAGAGGGGGGCGGTAACTGGGTTTTAGCAAAAATATGGGTGCCCTAGGGTTTAGAATGAAGGTTTAGGATGGTTTTAGGGTGATCCTAAGGCTAAGAAGAAAAAGAGAAAGCACCCAATATTATGTAAGACTGAGATTTAATGGCTAAAGGCTGAATTGTGAAGATTAGAAGTTAGGTGGCTCCTAAGATTAGAATGCTAAAAAGAGAGTGCCCTAGAATGGATGGTGGAGATTAGAAGGGATGGAAGGTGAGGATTTAACAGTTAGGGGTGGCTAGGGTTTGTTAAGAGTGAAAAGAATGGGTTAAAAAGCGCCCTAGGGTTTGCTAAGGCGTAGGGAGCATGYTAATACAGTAGGAGGGGCGCCAAACAGGGTTTAACAGCTAGGAGGCTCCCTTTTGCTTTCAGCTTTTCACAAAAACACCCCTCTCTCAACTGGACTTCACACCAGCTTCCCAAAAACTGCATTTCAGCCCTGGAAACTTTCCAATTTTCTTCATAATTTGCACAGAGACCCTTAGAGGTCACATAATTGATTTTAATTGGAAAAAGGGTGCACTTTGAATACTCTAAGGCCAAAAATACCCCTGAATTGATGCCCTTAAGACATCAAAATGCGGAGTTATCATTTCTTATCATGCTTTGAGAGGTAGCTCGACCTGAAATTGGCTGGCATTCAAGATAAGGTTGTCAACGGGTGGGATCCGGGTTTGGTCTAGGTAGAGGCACTCCCGAACCAATCATTAATCGGGACATAATCATAGGCCCAAAAGCATCCATTTCAACTTGAGATTTACGTTGAAACAATAACATAGGTAAATAATTGAACCATTTAAATTTAAAAGAATTCACTTTTCTTATTTAAATTGCATCCCAAAATTTAAACTTTAATCATATATCGTTAATAAAATTGATAGAAAAATACTAAGTTACTTATATGTTAAAACGCCAGACACCTTTATTTATGTATCTATCAGATTCGACACTTTAAACCTATGGTAAGAGAAAAACTATAAGAAAATGAAGGAAGTATTATATATGACTAACAAAATAATCGGTTTTGGGCTTGTATCGATTTGGGAGGGGTGAGAACCGGAACCAACCTAATTATTTACTTCGACATAATCATGGAATTACATCCGTTATTAATGGCTAGTTCAATTTAGGTAGACCCGAACTGCTGACATCGCTCTTTTAAGAACACAAAGGATGGGAGGGCTAATGTTGCAGCAAAGTTGGTATCCCTATTTATTCTCCATTAGGACCTGCACTTCCAAGTAAGGACCTTTCAAACCCGCACTCGATGTTCAAACTATTGTTATTAAAGCATATGATTTTTTCGTGTGAAGTTTATTTTGGACGTACGCGAATCAATAAATTCTTCTAATGCAATTTCAGCCTTGTCATTGCAGGAGCTTTCAATTGGGTTCACTTTGTCAAATGTGGTATCGATACGACTGTGATTATGTAAGCAAGCGTTGCTTGTATATGCTGAAACTTTCTTTAAGAGTTTCCATTTCTTTATTGTCGTTGTTGTGGTTGTAACTTTTCTTGGATTTTTAATACTCCTCTTGGCATCTTTTGGCAATGCCACTTTGAGGAGATTGCGTCGGCGGAGCTGATTCAAGCGTTCGATTTGGTGCAGAAATCAGCAATGGCCTCGCATGCGCTATAGTCCAGAATGAGCCACTCTAACCCTTTTCTTCTATATTCACTTCAAAAACTATTTGTTCTCCACTTGTTTCTGATTAGGTATTCTTCATAGGTGAATGTCATGGGCGTTTAAAGGAGATTCGGTAGTGACATGGATTCGGAAGCGGCATAGGTATTTGTTTGTTGTAGAATGTCTGCATCCCTAAATTTTATCATTTTTGGAATACAAGTTTTATTAGTGGTGGTAGTGGACATAATATCCATGAGTCTTTTGTGTGTAGGCATGAAGAATGCTCGATTTGCAGGCAAGATGTGCAACCTCTCACGGCATTACTATAGGCAAGTCATTCAACTCTTCAGTGTAGGCTTCTCATTTCTCCACTTCATTCGGTGTTCTTTTGTCTATGTATGTGTTACTAGTTTGCTTAGTTTATATGTGTAGTTTTGGATTGCTCGAGGTGTTGCTACTATTGGGGATGGGATTGCCGACCCTTTCGCCTTATCATTGTTTCTGGTGTTCGATAACAAACAATGGCATTACCACTGTTTGTTGTGGGTGTGTGTTATAATTGTTTTATTTCCATTGTTTTGCTTGTAAATTTTCTTAATTTTTTAATACTCTTCTTGAAATATTCAGGCATTGCCACTTTCAGAAGATTGCGTCTGCGGAGCTAATTCAAGCATTCGAATTGGAGCAGTGATTAGCTATTGCCTTGCATATGTTGGAGTGAAGAATGACCCATTCTAACCCATTTCTTCTATATTTACTTCTAAGCTATTTCTTTTCCACCTATTTCTTATTAGATATTCTTGGTAGGTGAATGTTGTGGGCRCGCAAAGGAGACTGGGTAGAGATACGAGTTTGGAAGCGTCACAATTATGTGTTTGTTGTAGAATGTCTACACCCCTAAATTTGATCATTTTTGGAAGACAAGGTTTGCTGATTGTGGAGGTGGCTATAATGTCCTTGGGTCTTATGGGAGCAAGCACGAGGAGCGCTAGATTTGTGGGCAAGATGCACAACCTCGCATGGCATTACTCTAAGGAAATCGATCAACTCTTTGTTGTAAGCTTCTCAGTTCTCCACTTCATTCAGTGTTCTCTTGTCTATGTATGGGTTACTAATTTGCTTGGGTTATATGTGTAGTTTTGGGTTGCTCGAGGTGTTGCTACTATTGGGGATGGGATTGCCGACTCTTGCACCTTATCATTGTTTCCGGTGTCCGATAAGAAACAATGGCATTGTCATTGTTTGTTGTGTGTGTGTGTGTTATAATTTCTTTATTGTTGTTGTTGTGCTTGTAAATTTTCTTAATTTTTTAATACTCCTCTTGACATATTCAAGCATTGCCACTTTCAAAAGATTGCATCCGCGGAGCTAATTCAAGTATTCGAATTGGAGTTGTAATCAACTATGGCCTCGCATTTGTTGGAGTGCAGAATGAGCCACTCTAATCTATTTCTTCTATATTCACTTCTAAGCTATTTCTTTTCCACCTATTTCTGATTAGATATTCTTGGCAAGTGAATGTCATGAGCGCACAAAGGAGACTGGGTAGTGATACGGATTTGGAAGCGACCGAATTATTTGTTTGTTGAAGAATGTCTACACCCCTAAATTTGATCATTTTTGGAAGACATGGTTTGCTGGTTATGGAGGTGGCCATAATATTGATGGGTCTTCTGGGTGCAGGCACGATGAATGCTCGATTTGCGGGCAAGATGTGTAACCTCTCACGGCCTTACTGTAGCAAAATCGGTCAACTCTTTGGTGTAAGTTTCTCAATTCTTCGCTTCATTCGGTGTTCTCTTGTCTATGTATAGGTTATTAATTTGCTTGATTTATATGTCTAGTTTTGGATTGCTTGAGGCGTTGCTACTTTTGGGGATGGGAATGCCAACTCTTAAGCCTTATCATTTTTTCTGGTTTTCGATAACAATGTAAGTATACGACACATCCCATGCTTAATTGAATTCTATTTTATTTTAATTCCTTTGGATAAGTGACTAACTGTATCGCATCATGCTTTGAGTGTTGGCTTGACCGGAAATTGGCCGGCATTCAAGATAGGACTGTCAACGGGTGGGATCCGGGTCTAGTCTAGGTAAAAGCACTCCGAAACGGTCATTAATCGGGATGTAATCATACACCAAAACTGTCCATTTTAACTTAAAATTAGGTTGAATCAATAATTTAGGTTAAAAACCGAACCATTTAAACTTAAAAGAATCCAATTTTCTTATTTAAATCGCATCCCAAAATTTAAACTTTAATCATATATCATTAATAAAATTGATAACAAATCCTAAATTATTTATATGTTAAAAAGTTAAACAACTTTTTGTATTTATATATTAGATTTGACACTTTAAACCTATGATGAGAGAAAAACTATAACAAAATGAAGGAAAGATTATATATGGCATTCAAGATAGAACTGTATCTCATCATGCTTTGACTATGCAACCTTTCACGGCATAAGTGACTAACTGTATCTCATCATGCTTTTATTTTTGGCTTGAATCAATTTGGGAGGGGTGAGAATCGGAACCAACCCAATTATTTACTTCGACATAATCATGGAATTAGATCCTTTATTAATGGCTGGTTCTATTCAGGTAGACCCAAACCTTTGACAGCCCTTTCAAGAACATGAAGGATGGGAGGGCTAGTGCTGTAGCAAGGTTGGTATCCCTTTTTCTTCTCCATTTGGACCTACAGTTCCAGGTAAGGACCTTTCAATCCTGCACTTGATGTTCACGCTATTGTTATTGAAGCATATGATTCCGTCGTGTGAATTTAATTTTGGATGCATGCGAATTAATAAATTCTTCTTACGCAATTTCAGCCTTGTCATTGCAGGAGCATTCTATTGGGTTCGCATTATCGAATGTGGTATCAGAATGATTGCGCTTGTGTAAGCAAGTGTTGCTTGTATATGCTGAAACTTTTTTTAAGAGCTTCCATTGCTTTATTATCGTTGTTGTGGTTGTAACTTTTCTTTATTTTTTAATACTCCTCTTGGCTCTTCTGGAAATGCCACTTTAAGGAGATTGCTTCGGCGGAGCTGATTCAAGCATTCAATTTGGAGCAGTAATCAACAATGGCCTCGCATACGCTAGAGTCTAGAATAAGCCACTCTAGCCCATTTCTTCTATATTCACTTTAAAACTATTTGTTCTCCACATGTTTCTGATTAGATATTCTTGGTAGGTGAATGTTGTGGGCGCATAAAGGAGAGACGGTAGTGACATGGATTCAGAAATGGGCAGGTATGTGTGTTGTAGAATGTCTGCATCCCTAAATTTTATCATTTTTGGAATACAAGTCTTGCCGGTTGTGGAGGTGGACATAATATCCTTGGGTCTTTTGGGTGCAAGCACAATAAATGCTTGATTTGCAGGCAAGATGTGCAACCTCTCACGGCATTACTGTAGGTAAGTCATTCAACTCTTCGGTATAAGCTTCTCATCTCTCCGCTTCATTCAGTGTTCTCTTGTCTATGTATGGGCTACTAATTTGCTTGGGTTATATGTGTAGTTTTGGGTTGACCGAGGCATTGCTACTGTTGGGGAGGGGATTGCGGACTCTTGTGCCTTATCATTGTTTTCGGTGTCTGATAACAAACAGTAGAATTATCACTATTTGTTGTGAGTGTGTGTGATAAAATTGCTTTATTGTTATTTTTGTGCTTGTAAATTTTCTTCACTTTTTAATACTCCACTTGACATATTTAGGCATTCCCACTTTTAGAAGATTGTGTCCATAGAGCTGATTCAAGCGTTCAAATTGGTGCTATAGTCAGCCATGGCCTCGCATATGTTGGAGTGTAGAATGAGCCACTCTAACCCATTTCTTCTATATTAATTTCTAAACTTTTTGTTCTCCACCTGTTTCTATTTAAATATTCTTGATAGGTGAATGTCGTGTGTGTGAAAGGAGACTCGGAAGTGATACGGATGCAGAAGCGGCACAAGTATGTGTTTGTTGTGCAATGTCTGCATACCTAAATTATATTATATTTGGAAGACAAGGTTTTCCGATTGTGGAGGTGGCTATAATGTCCTTGGATCTTATGGGTGTAGGCACGAGGAATGCTGGATTTGTGAACAAGATGCACAACCTCTCATGGCATTACAATATGGAAACCGGTCAACTCTTCGGTGTAGGTTTCTCAGCTAACCACTTCATTCGGTGTTCTCTTGTCTATATATGGGTTACTAATTTGCATGGGTTATATGTGTACTTTTAGATTGTTCAATGCGTTGCTACTGTTTGGGATGGGATTGCCGATTCTTGTGCTTATTATAGTTTATGTTGTATGATAACAAATAGTGGCATTATTACTGTTTGTTTTGGGTGTGTATGTTATAATTGCTTTATTGTCGTTATTGTGCTTGTAAATTTTGTTAAGTTTTTTAATACTCCTCTTGACATATTCAGGCATTGCCACTTTCAAAAGACTGCATCCGCGGAGCTAATTCAAGCATTCAAATTGGAGCTGTAAACAGCCATGGCCTCGCATATGCTGGAGTGCAGAATGAGCCACTCTAACCCATTTCTTCTATATTCATTTCTAAATATTTCTTTTCCATATATTTCTGATTAGATATTTTTGGTGGGTGAATGTCGTGGGCGCGCAAAGGAGACTAGGTAGTGATACAGATTCGGAAGCAACACAGGTATGTATTTTTTGTAAAATGTTCGCACGCCTAAATTTGATCATTTTTTGAAGACAAGGTTTGCTAGTTGTGGAGGTGGCCATAATATCCATGGGTCTTCTGGGTGTAGGCACAATGAATGCTTGATATGCGGGAAAGATGTGCCATCTCTCACAGCATTACAATAGGGAAGTCAGTCAACTCTTCGGTGTATAATTCTCAATTCTCCACTTCATTYGGTGTTCTCTTGTCTATGAGTGGGTTATTAATTTGCTTGGGTTATATGTGTAGTTTTGGTTTGATCAAGGCATTGCTACTTTTGGGGATGGGATTTCTAACTCTTGTGCCTTATCATTGTTTCCGGTTTTCGATAACAATGTAAGTATTGGACACATCCATGCTTATTTGACTTTTGTTTTATTTTAATTCCTTAGGACAAATGACTGATTGTTTCTCATCATGCTTTGAGTGGTGGATCGATCGAAAATTGGCCGCCATTCAAGATAGGGCTGTCAATGAATGGGATCCAGGTCTGGTCTATGTAGAAGCATTCCCGAACTGATCATTATTTAGAACGAAATCGTAGACCTAAAACCATCCATTTAAACTTAAAATTTAGTTTGAAATAATAACATAGGTTAAAAACTGAATCATTCAGACCTAAAGAAAAACAACTTTTCTTATTTTAATTGCAACCTAAAATTTAAACTTTAATCATATATCGTTAATAAAATTGGTAGAAAAATCCTAAATTATTTATATGTTAAAAAGTTAATCACCTTTATGTATCTATATATCAGATTTGACACTTTAAATCTATGATAAGAGAAAAACTATAAGAAAAGGAAGTATTCTATATGGCTAACAAAATAATTGGTTTTGGGCTTGAATCGATTTGGGTGGGGTGAGAATTGTAATCGACCCAATTATTTATTTCAGCATAATCATGGAACCAGATCCTTTATTAATGGCTGGTTCTACTTGGGTAGACCTGAACCATTGATAGCCCTTTCAAGAACTTGAAGGATGGGAGGGCTAGTGTTGCAGCAAGGTTGGTATTCCTTTTACTTCTCCATTGGTGCTTGCACTTCGAGGTAAGGACATTTCGAACCCGCACTCGATGTTCAAACTATTGTTATTGAAGCATACAATTCTGTCGTGTGAAGTTGACTTTAGACTCATGCGAATTAATAAATTCTTCTAATGCAATTTTGGCCTTGTCATTGCAGGAAAAATCTATTGGATTCGTATTGTCAATTGTGGTATCAGAATGATTGTGATTGTGTAAGCTATCGATGCTTGTATATGCTGAAACTTTTTTTAAGAGCTTCCATTGCTTTATTGTCGTTGTTGTGGTTGTAACTTTTCTTAATTTTTTAATACTCCTCTTGGCATCTTCCGGCATTGCCACTTGCAAGAGATTGCATCAGAGAAGCTAATTCAAGCATTCGAATTGGAGCAGTAATCAGTAATGGCCTCGCATATGCTAGAGTCCAAAATGAGCCACTCTAACCCATTTCTTCTATTTTCACTTCTAAACTATTTTTTCTCCACCTATTTCTGATTAGATATTCTTGACAGGTGAATGTCGTGGGCGCATATAGGAGACTTGAAAGTGATATGGATGTGGAAACGACACAGGTATGTGTTTGTTGTACATTGTCCGCATCCCTAAATTATATCATTTTTGGAAGACAAGGTTTGCCGATTGTGGAGGTGGATATAATGTCCTTGGGTCTTATGGGGGAAGGCAAGATGAATGCTGGATTTGCGGGCAAGATGCACAACCTCTCACAGCATTACTATAAGGAAACTGGCCAACTCTTTGATGTAAGCTTCTCAATACTCCATTTCTCTAAGTGTTGTCTTGTGGGTGTATGGATTACTAATTTGCTTGGGTTATATGTATAGATCTTGATTGCTCGAGGCATTAGTACTTTTTGGGTTGGATAAGTGACTGACTGTTTGTTGTGGGTGTATGGATTACTAATACTCCTCTTGACATATTTAGGCATTGTCACTTTCAGGAGATTGCGTCCGCGGAGTTGATTCAAGAGTTCGAATTAGAGGTGTAATCCGCCATGGCCTTGCATATGCTAGAGTCCTGAATGAGCCAGTCTAACYCATTTCTTTTATATTCACTTCTAAGCTATTTCATTTCCACCTGTTTCTGATTAAATATTCTTGACAGGTGAATGTCGTGGCCGTGCAAATGAGACTCGGTAGTGATACGGATTTGGAAGCGACACAGTATGTGTTTGTTGTAGAATGTATGCACCCCTAAATTTGATCATTTTTGGAAGACAAGGTTTGCCGGTTGTGGAGGTGGCCATAATATCCATGGGTCTTCTGGGTGCAGGCACGATGAATGTTTGATATGTGGGCAAGATGCGCAACCTCTCATGACATTTCTATAGGGAAGTCGGTCAACTCTTCGGTGTAAGCTTCTCAATTCTCTGCTTCGTTCGGTGTTCTCTTGTCTATGTATGTGTTATTAATTTGCTTGGGTTATATGTGTAGTTTTGGATTGCTCGAGGCGTTGCTACTTTTGAGGATGGGGTTTCTGACTCTCACGCCTTATCATTATTTCTGGTTTAGGATAACATTGTAAGTATAGGACACATCCCATGCTTAATTGACTTCTGTTTTATTTTAATTCCTTAGGATAAGTGACTGATTATTTCTCATCATGCTTTGAGTGGTGGCTCGACCAGAAATTGACTGCCATTCAATATAGGACTGTCAACGGGTGAGATCCGGGTTTGGTCTAGGTAGAAACACTCCTAAACCAATCATTAATTGGAACGTAATCATAGTCCTAAAACCGTCCATTTAAACTTAAAATTTAGGTTCAAACAATAAAATAGGTTAAAAACATTATAAATAAAACATCAATAAAATCAATGTAATTATATACATCGATAATCATAATTTTCACTTTACAACTGTTCATAACCTTAAACCAATTGGTTGAACTCCACCAATGATAAATATTTACATCGTATTCAAATACAACCTTAAGATTTAATGGATCGGTTGGATTGATAGTAAATGGATGTTTCTGTAATTAGATTGGATTGGATACCCAGTCTTGTCTAATAAAATTCCAATATAGTGTCCCTTGCTCTATCGTGTTCAGAATGAATAGTTTCCATCCGGCTAACATGGTGGTGATTGGTAGTAAGGTAGTAATGGGTAATGGGTTCATATGAATGGTTTTGCTTCAAGACATACTTTCATTAGTTTATTACCTTTAGAGTTAATGTTCATGRATGGGATTGAATTGGTTTCATACCCATAAAATGTAGTAATTTCAGATCGGTCAGATTGACTTGGATTTGGATATCACAGATGAGTCCAGATTTTATACCCACGATAACTCTATTCACACATACCCTGGAAAAATTCTCATCTTCTTACATGCTATTATGTATTGGGTAGATGTTGTCAATGCACATAGGTAGTGTTTTGTGGGTAGGGATGGGTAGAATTCTTGTGAGTATATTGGAAATCCGGATTCATATCACGGATGGAATGTTATTGGTTTTGGGATTGGACCAAATCCAATCCATTGACTGTTTATTGCCTTGCGAGGAGAGGTGTCGCATGCCCAAACGAACCAGTTTTAGGCTGCACTTTGGTTGCAGTGAAAACTTTGTATCTAGTTCAGTTTTGATTTCATTTGTTTGTAATTAGGTTTTCATTCCTATTTGATACAAAACTTGTATTTTTCTTTCTTTTGCACTCACTGTTAGTGCAAATTTTGCATACAAAAACTGATGCAATGCAAAATTTGCATCCCCTTCCTCCTACTTCAATTCTTTTCATATAAAGTGGGGAAGCATAATATCTTGCATTGTACCTTATTGCTAGACAAACAACCCTTCTCGTTAGGGGTCAACGGTATTTGAAAATTCAATTTCGAATTCAAGATTTGACATAATCGAATCGAATTCGGATAATTTGAATATCTAACCGGTCGAATTCGGATATGACCTGATTTGATTCAATAAATATCTGAATTTGACCGATTATTTAATTCTTATACATAATACATATAAAATTTTTAAATGTTTTATATACTTTATATAAATAAAATATTTATTATATATATTTGTTAATTACCTAAAATAATTAATTAGTCTAATTCGAATTGAGTCGAATATCTGAATATTTAATCGAATTCGAATTCAAATATTAATTTTCAATATCCATTGGATATTGAATTGAATTCGGATATCAAATTTTTTAATCGGATTCAAATTCRGATATTGCCTGATTCAATTAGAATTCGATCCATTTACACCCGTACTTCTTGTATCTCCATTTTCGTTCGTTTAAAGTGAAGGTTGTTTTATTTTACTTCCTATTTTATTTCTCACAAACAAATAAGAGAAAATAAATCTAAACCAAAAGTAAACTWGGCAGAATTTACACTCAGCCTTTTTGCACTCCATTTACACTAATAGAATAAACTAAACTTGTATTGCAACCAAACACAACCTTAAACCCAAGGCTTGGCCCCAGTCCGACCTTCCATTTCCATCCATATTAATGAGAAGTGAGAACTAAAAGAAAGGTCAGATGAACACGAGTGTGGACCCCCAGAGCTTAATCCTGGCTAGCTAACGCAGTGGGTTCAAGATGTACCAAGGTCGAACCCAGCCCAAATTCCACAAGACCCATGTAGTATAGAAGCCATGTGCCCCCAAGGCCAAGAAAAAGCCCAACCCAAATTGAAACTTTAGGCCCACCTGACTCCATGTCTTGTCTGAAACAAAGTCATGCATGTGTTGTACCAGAAAATTAAAAACAAAGAGGGATAAAAAAAGGCATGTCACAGCCGGAAAAGAAACCAGACCTCTTATTAGGATAAAATGAGACTTTCCAGTCGAGAAGTTGATTCAATCTGGACATAAAAGCGACCCCTATAGATTTGTTTTGTTATCATTCAAAGGGTGAGAGAGAGAGAGAGAGAGAGAGAGAGAGAGAGAGAGAGAGGTGTTATATGACAAGACAAGTAGGTCTCTCTGAGAGGCTAGCTAGTGAGTGGTGGTTTCTGATTGAAATGGGTTGATGGTGCAAAGGAGGTGGTCGTCCAGAAACCCGGAGTGGTGTTGTCCACTAAACCCATGATATCATGCTTCTGAAAAGCAAATTCAACAGAGGACGGACGGAGGACCCTCTCTTTTCCCTTCCTCCCGCTCTCTCTCCCGGCCCCTCTCTCTGCTACACCATGATAGATAGATGGATATTCATGGGGATTCTCTCTGTGTGTTTGTTGTCTGATATCGCCTCGAAATTAAAGCACATTTGAGCTAGCTAGACGCCTAGCTACTGGGTCTCTAGGCTTTGTCCTCAGCTGTCTTTGCTCTGGAGCACAAAGCAAAAACAATGCAAAAGAAGGCAACAAGGCGGCCTCTAAGTGAGAGCTCATTATGTAGCTTTTGTTTCTCTCCTGTCCTGTGCATGCAATATGAGAAGAAAGTGTCAACGTCTAAACAAGCGATATGCTCTTGCATGCAAGGCCTCAGTTCCGCAGTTTGGGGCGTTTAGTGTTTCTTCCACTTCCCCCACCCCCACCCTCAGCCCAGACCAGATGAATCCAAATGACTGTGCTTGCTGTACATATCAAAACTTCTGTACAATTAGGACTAGATTCGTTATATTCTATTCCAGTCCACGTGTCATTTCCCCATGCAAACCAACTACACATATTTACCACGTGTCATCTTCATAGTGCTTTGATTTTTAACTTAATTGACCTTCTGGGTCATCAACACATGTGCAGTCAACACTTGCCAATCTAGAGTGTCACATACGTTATGGTATATATTCTCATCTTCTTTTTTAAAATTCCCAATTGTCATTGGTTTGAGGCTGAAGAGAGGATTTGGTCTGAGCTCTAGAGTTGGTCCCCCATCGTTCAGCTGTATCATGGTTGGTCAAGATTTGCCACATCATCTCTTCGATGGATAGATGAGAATGTTATTTAGAATTGGGATAACCGGATAAGAACATCTTATCTAGAATATCTTTACCCCAAAATAGGCGACACTTGGGATTCATCACATGTTTAGGGCAACTCCATATCAACTATATTTATTTTTCTCCTAGGAGGGATGTTAAGTTTATTTTATTTTTTCCTTGGAAGCCAACTTTCTTCTTTGGACCAAAAAAAATGTTAGATTTCTGTTGTTGGTTGTTTTCTTTCAGTAGGCATTGTGGCTAAGGTTAGAGTTTGGTAAGGGTGTTCTCACATTCTTCTCCATTCAACCTTTTTCACCATTGTAAATTAGACCAGAAGCCTACACAATCTGGTGGAAAGAATATTTATTTTCTTAACAGCTTATGAATTTAACGACTTCTTTTCTAACAAAGAAGTGGCAATAGCATTGTGGACTATGTTGCTGACATGGACAAGTATGATGTACACATGGCTAACCCAAATGACTGGCATATGTTGCTGCAGTGCGACATGTGCCGACCGACGTCTTTCGCTTTTATTTTTCTCTCTCTAGAAACTGTATAGAAAGGGCATTCTTTTGCCACATAGGATAGGGAAAAGGAGTAGTTGTGCTAGCTGAAGGTTGTCCAACATGTACCCCCATTTAGCTGCCACATAAAAGTTTCCATGTTTGTGTAGATTTTACATGATTTACACAACACTCATATATGATCTTATAACATGGGACACTATCAAATGGAAAGATTAGCTATTATTGTAGGGGAGATAACCAGTGAAGCCAACAATATAATCATTTCTATTCAAGGGAAGAGGGCTAATGAAATCCTTCAATTCCTGCTTTTTTTTTTTTTTTCTTTTTCTTGTAGTTTGTTTGATTTCTTTCTGGATCATCAATTCAAACATATACAGTTCTATACTCAATTGACCAGTGAAGCCTAATCACCCATGATGAGGCTCCTCTCAACTCTATTAATTGTAGCTTTTTCTTGTACTTTGAGGCTTGAGGGACAAAAACAGTCATGACATGGTGGGCTCATAATCAGATAATGATATAATGGGTTCTCCTACTTGGCATATTTTAGGCCTCTATTTCAACAGTCATCACCATATGGTCTGTCAATCAGATATGATTTGTGACTCAGAGTCAACTAGCTTCTAGCTCCAAACGAGTCACCCGAGTCATAACATTTTATATATGTGTGCCCCTGTCAGCTTGGGAATATGAGGTAAGGCATGACAGCAAGAGATTAGGGATATATTGATAGACATACAGTCGTTGACCTCTCTATAGTAAGTTGATGGTCCCTACCAAGTCATCATCATCTGGTTAAATTAAAAGTGGTAGATCACCATTAATTTATGACCGTAGGATCATGGAGACGATGAGTTGTCCGTTGGGTCCCATCCCATGGGACACGTGGGACCCACCAAGGCAGAGAGCAGGAATCTGTCAGTCACAACTGCTACAACCATGAACAAACAGGAATCTCTAAGTGCATCTAAGAGCAGGAAAAGGGAAGCCAATAATATTATTATTTTTTTTTTCCTTTTTGTTCATTTCATTGAATTGCCAAAAACACCCTCACATGGACATGTGTCCATCATACAGAATGCTGTCATTCCCTTTATGAGGATTCTTTCCTCCTTTGAAAGCTGTAAACTAAAGAAAACTCACAGAACCTCAATCCCCAGAAAGCTTTACCCAAAAAGTTACTGATGGAAACACTTCCCGAAATCATCCCAAACGTTGGAGACTTAAATCTAATTAAATAATGGAAGCTAATTAAAAAAATTGACTGAAAAAGCTAGTTAAAGCCTCAAAGCTGAGCTACTCCTTTGTTAAATAAAGCCCTCTGATTATTAATCAATCCGTATATTGGGGACATTGTCTCATGGGGTGTCACTTCATCCCTCTTTCTTTCTCTCCATCTTTATCTATCAAGCAATTCTTTAATGATGGTTTGTTTACTTTTTGGTGTGATTACTTAGAGACATGATCGAAGTGCCGAATCCCACGTTAAACAGTTTATTTATTTTTTATTCTAATTAAGCTTAGTAAACAATGTTTTGAAACACATGATTCCAAGAAAATTGGTGTAATTATGGAGGCGAACTGTGTTGGGATATTCGAGAAATAAAACCCTATGAAARAGATATTTGCCTAATTCTACATCCTACTCCTTTTAATATTATCTGATTAGTCAATAATTCTTCATTAATGGATGCATTCCATTCTTTCTTTACATTATTAGAATTTAGAATCTAAGCTACTGCAATCAATTGGCCGGTGGAGCTACAGTTAAAATTAAAAATACATGGGCACATCAGAGCTGCATGCAAATTTTGCACCTGTTCCAGTTTTGCATCCAATTTGTTTGTTACTATGATTTGCACTTCTATCAGATCTGATGTAAAATTTATACATCAATTTTCTCTCATATACAGTGGGGATTACATCAACTTGTTTCTTATCTTATCCCAAAACAAATAACCCTTCTTTTRCCTTTGTTTTCTTTCATATAAGGTGGGGATCACATCGTTTTACTTCTTATACCAGTGCCAAAAAGAAAGAAAGAAGGAAAGAAAGAGTGCAAAACAAACTGAGCCATAGCAATAAAAATGCTTTTGTGGAGTTGACCAGGAAGTAGAGAGAAGGAAGAGAATCCATRCTACATATATTTAAATAATTCTCAGACATTTAATCAATTAAGGCTGTGTTTGGTTTGAAGGAAAAAGTAGGGAAAAGGATTGTAAAGGCTTCCCTACATTTCCCTTCCTTTCCCTACCTTTTCCTTCAAATTAAACCAAACATAGCCTAAGTATTTGATTTATAAAGTTTAAATATACTGTAAAAATAGATTACAAATTCTGAAGGCACATTGCATAGACAAAAGTCTCATGTGGTTATTTTATTTATTTGCAAATAGGTACTGCAGGTGATTCAATGGAGATTAATTGGCTTCYTATTGCCCCCACTGTAAGTTGACTATGCATATAATATTCTTCTTTACTCTGATACTACACATATTTATTTTCTAATTAATAAAATATTAAATGATGGATGAYAACATCTAATAATTTTAGTATGTTTTTGCAAATTTTTAGGCATGGCGGACGTATCGTATTGTATCTTTTGAAAAAGATATGCCCCAAAACACCTGTTTTCAGAATCCCACCTTTTTTTAATAAAAAAACATATTTTTAGCTTCCTTAAAAACCAAAATTTGAAAAAAAAAAACTAAAAAAAGGTGTTTCTATGTACCGATACGATACTGTCGATATGCGTATCATATCGATACTTTAAATCATGTTTCTAAGAGTTTTAGGATAATTTTATAAACACATGTATATTCTATGGTATAATGCCACATTA
The DNA here is from genome assembly GCF_000365185.1 of Nelumbo nucifera. The sequence goes on along the minus strand of NW_010729237.1, from coordinate 889,407 downwards.
ATTATTAGTAGTGGTAGATTGGTAGTGAAAAATGAACCTCAAATTGTAAATATTGCAACATGAGCAAGGTGCCAACTGGTTGGTTGGTAAGGTATCCAAATGGTTGTAGTAAAGACTTGGATCGAATCCTGCCTTGTACTAGGGAATGGTAAGGCCTCTAGCTGGTTGTAGTGGAGACTTGGGATCAATTCCACCTTCACCAGGGTTCTAGCTAGGAGATGTGTGTGTGTGGGGGGGGGGGGGGATGAGTTACTCCCTCTCCCCCATTTACCAGAAGAGGAAGAACAAAAAGAGCATCCAACCAGGATGTACATTAAATTGCTTTTGGTGCAACGTTTCCAGATTGAATGATTTCACAAAGTTGATGAGAAAAACATCACATGTTCAAATGCCTAATAAACAAGTCCTATTGCTATGTAGTTCTGTGGGTGAGCTTATACATGTTCATTAAGATCAATATATAGAGAGAGCATTACCATTTGTTTACTTGTAACCATTGTCCTTCAATATGTTTTTATTGGATGAATTTATCACACATAATGCTTGTTCAATGAATATATTACTCAAACCTTTTTTCTTTTTAATGAAATTAATTATTCAAATCCTTTAACTGTTTTTTTTTTTTTATTTCCATGTGCAATTCCATTAAACAAATCCATCATAATCAYAATTATGCTAAGTGATAAATGTGATTAGAGAGATTCCTTTGTAGCTTCTAGAATCCTCCTAGGCCTTGCTCAGTCTCTTATGCTTATTAAAGTGAAACCCTTTTTGTACACTAGACTAATTTAATAACTTTTACACCATAGCATTATAGATCAGTTTACTCTCATGGGTTTGATGTAAAGCCACACAAATTCAGTGATCATAATCACCATAATCAGGAATTATTAACTAAGGTTAACCTAAATTAACCTCTACTTCAATTGAGAGAGAGAGGACAGCTTGCTAATTACTTGATTAGAGACTTGGTTGAATAGAATATTATTTTTTGGTACTCCTTTGGACCACACTAGACTCTAGAGGGGGAGAGTATTTATTTGTTTGTTGTTGTGTGAGCCAAGGCTGTCAAATAACCGTTTCATTTACACGCTATTTGACGCTGTGTCAAACACGTCATGAACTGATAAACAGAAAGGCGCGGTACGCGCGGAGCGTTTTATTCTGTTTATTTAAAAAGTAAATGACAGATACCACCCTGTAGTTTGGGGATAGTGATATTTAGTCCCCGTACTCTTATTTGTGAAAAAGACCACTCAAAACTTTCAGATTTCAACCTTTGAACACTCCGTCAGTTAAGATTTTATTTCTTTCTCACCTAAGTGAATGAGAAAGAGATGATGTACTTTGACCTATCCATTTTTGTTAATTGGCAATATTGTCCTCTTATGATGTCACCATGCTTAATTCAAAAGGGTGTTTTGGTAAATTAGTGTTTTCATGAATCTGGG
>NW_010729237.1:831451-846882 GCF_000365185.1 Nelumbo nucifera | reverse complement strand
ATCTAAAGGTCCTGGTGCCTTACCTGATTCCACTGCATTTTTAACATTATTTCAAACAATGCCTTCAATATACTGCTTTGATGCATGAGTGATCTTTCTCTTGCTTCCATTGCATTGTATAAAAGCTCATTGTGGGGTGCATCCATGTTTTAGGTTATTGGTGATGTTTTGAGGATTCGACAAATTCTTACAAATTTGATCAGGTAAGAATTTAAGAAAGGYCCATGATTATTCCCATATTATTTTGGTAGATTGTCTTAACACAGTTTGTGGTTCAAACAAGATGCTACATGGTCTTTTTTGGACATTGCCGATAGAATGATAGGTGGTTTTTTTCTGTTTACTTGGAAAATAGTTTACAATAACAGTTCATGATTTAGTTACTCTTGGCAGATCCTATTATATAATTTAGTATGTTTAAAGTCATTTTCATTCCTCAACAATGCAAAATAATTGAAAGGTTCCAAGTATTTATGTTTTAGTAACATTTGGCAAGATTAGATATCTAGTTGTGTAGTACTACTCTTGGTGTTCAAATCCCTATTGTCTACATATAGATTAAAGAAAACGGTATTTTAATTAAAAATATTAGATCATAAGTTTGCTTAAAGTTATTGACTTAATTTTAGTAGAGGGTAGCAAGAACATTGAAGGACAAACAATTCATTTGAAAAATATATTTCASCAGCACTAAAAAATGGAAATATAGTGAAGTGTAATTGCATGCTTCTATCTTAGGTTTTATCCRATTTCCAAAATTTTCATCTCAATATTTTTCCAAGATTTTAGTAAAATTGGAAGATGCAGTAAATTCCGTGCTGGAAATCATTTAGATAAGTATACATTTCGATTCTTTTTACAAGAAATCATTTAGATCAGAAGGTATTTTTCTAGGGTTTAGTTATTAACAGAGAAAAAAAATTATATATTGTGCTTTCTCACTTATTCTAAAGCATATATCCAATGCTGAAAATCTTTGATTATGCATATACTGGAATGCTTTTTAGTTCATTGAGGAATAACCATTGGTTAGCTAGTTCATGTGGTGCTTATATCTCAGATCAAATTAATAGTAAACTCTTATTATCTTACATAAGAACTATGCTGTACGCTGATAAAATACAAACATGCTTTTAATTCAAGCTAAAAGTTCTGATTACCAAAGAAAATGTCTGATCAAAATTATAGAACATTCTTAATTAAATGGGTCTACAAGTTGTTCTAGGTTGCTGAGTCAYAGTTCATTATGCAGTACATTCTTAGTGATCCCAGAGAAAAATATCCCATGCCTTGTTATTAGATATTTGTCTAACTTTTTGACAAGTTTACCCAAATTTCTTTTCACATTATTATGCACCTATTGATMATTCTGTTCCTGGCAGCAATGCAATCAAGTTTACTCATGAAGGGAAGGTTGGTATAAACCTTTATGTGGTATCAGAGCTAGATCCTGGCAGCAGAAAAGGATGCCATCAAAAGTTCATCCCAGATCAGCCTTCAGTTTCAGGAAATATGCTGAAAGAAGATAACACATCTTCATCTCTAAGTAGCTATAACCAGAAAAGAGAACATTGTCAAAAAGGGTGGAAAGGTCTTGAACAAAATGGTACCCCTGATTCAGGACCTGGGACATTAGGTAGAAAGGAAACTTCAATTGATGGAGATATGGAGAATCTTTCTCACCCATGTGAGAAAACAGTTTGGATACAATGTGATGTATATGACACAGGGATTGGAATTCCGGGTATCGTATTAYTATCTTTATGATATTGCAACAGTTTGTTACTTGAAGAATCTGACAATGTCTTTCCAACTCTTTGTTTTATCTTGCAGGATTTTGTTTGATTTATAATTCTATCTTAATTTCTCTTATCTAAATTAGGGATTTGTTTGTCTATTATCATGTGCAGAAAATGCATTGCCTACTCTATTCAAAAAGTACATGCAAGTCAGTGCAGATCATGCTCGAAAGTATGGTGGAACAGGATTGGGCCTTGCAATCTGCAAGCAGCTGGTGAACTATATTTCCTCCAACATGTTTCAGATTCCAACTTTTTGCTTGTATAATCTATATGAATCAATCATGTTTTGACAATTGATAATGATAAGGCTTAGATGCATGTGATAGTGTATGTTATAAACTTGAAACTAGGCAATGAAAACTGCSACCTGTAATAAAATATAACTAGTCTACACTTTACAGCGCTCAAGGTTAAAGAGAAATATCAGGCTGAATATTCACAGGTTTGAGTTTTAACTTCTTACTGTAGTAGTTTCTTTCAATAGTAGTTTATGCTTAACATTCTAACTACTATATTTTGTACTCACCAAATAAATACAGATAAAATTTATACTTGAACTTGTCAATCTGAGAATGGTTGGGATGTTGGGGTATCTAATAGGGCTTCTTGCTCCTCACCATGGAAAGCAATTCACAAACTTCTTCCATTGTTTCTCAATCATGTCAGATTTGATCTCAATTCAGGTAACAAAATCAATTTCTGGGAAGATGTGTGGGTGGGTGATTCTTCGTTAAAAACCTTGTTCCCCTCAAACTTTCGCTCTCTCCTATCTCAAAGGCAAACCAATTGCTGGCTTCATCATCCTTTCCCCCTCCCTGTCTGGTTTGCMTAGAATCTGGGACATCGCTGAAATGTGAAGGATTCAGAACTGGGTTCTATTTCCTCTCTACTTCATCTGCTTGAAGGGGTGTTTCTAAACACTTCTAAACAAGACACTAGGTTTTGGACACTTCATCCCTCTGGAGCTTTCAGTTGCCCCTCCTTCCAGTCCTTGTCTTCTCCTGTCCAACCTGGGGTACCCTTCCCTGTACARGAAGTTTAGTGTTGCCCTATTCCCCACAAAGTGGGTGCTTTTTGTTGGGAGGTCTATCATGGTGCAATAAACACCTGTGATTTGATGCAGAGGAAGAGACCTGACTGGTGCCTTCCACCTAATTGATGCTGTTTGTGTGAGTCGAATGGTGAGACTGCTTTTCATATTCTTGTCTCCTGTCCTGTTACTAGTAGTATTTGGGATTGGTTCTTCTATCTGTTTGGATGCAGGTGAGACACCTCAGTAAGCTTGGAAAAGGCTGTTTGACTCATCTACATTCAGATGGCCCAAAAGAAGAGGGAGAGCACTATGRAGATGCACAAGGGCAGCAGTGCTATGAGTGTTGTGGGAGGAAAGAAATCTGAGAATTTTTTAAGAGAAGAAAAGATGCAAGGAAGAACTGATAGAAAGTATCACGATAAAGGTGACTTCATGGGTGAAATCTCTGAAGTTATTCTCAGACTTTATTGTGGATGATATTATCAGGAATTGAAGAACAGTTGCTTCTTTTTCATCTGTAAAGAAGATCTCAAAGGATAGGGAAGATCTGAAATTGGAGGAGTTTTGGTAATCTGGGAAGATCTGGAATTGGAGGAGTGATAAGAAATTACATGGGCTTGTGGTGGGGCTGTTCTCGGGCCCTATTGGAATGGGAGACTCCACTACATCTGAACTAAAAGCAGTGGTCTTTGGGATACAAAAAGCTAAGGATATTGGGGTGAGAAAGCTTGTTGTGGAAGGTGACTCCAGAGTGGTTTTAAGCTGGCTAAAGCAAAATGAAAAAACACCCTGGATTTTTAGAAATGACATCAAGAAGATTAAAAGCCTATCTTTTGTTTTTTTTGGTAAAAAGATTAAAAGCCTACCCAAGGATATGCAGTTATTAATTCAGTGGTCTCCAAGATGGCAAATGGATTTGCAGACCAGATAGCTAAACAAGGGGCTAACAGGGAACACTGTTTTTGGGCTCAGTTGTAAGGATGAAAAGTGAAATCTGGTAGTTGGCATATTAAGTTATAGTGGGATAGYCAAGGCTACTCATAATCTGCAATTTTCCTTATATTAATGGAATTTCCTTTCATTGATTAAAAAAAAATCTGATCTTAGATTCAGTGTAAGAAAGAAGAAACAAGAAGAAAAGGGGAAAGAAGGAAGAAAGGAAGAGAGAAAGATAAGAAGAATTTGGAAAATGTGAGTGAGTATCAGGTTGGCTCACTCTTCTTTTATTAATATTATAACAAGAATTGATGAAATTACATAAATACCCTTTATGTCTATTATTACTATCTCTATACTCCTCCTCAAGTGGAGCAAAATAGATCTCAAATATGTTCAACTTGCACAAAATGTCCAATAGTTTTGTCTTGCATAATGAAGAAATCTGCTAGCTGATTTGGTTTGATTCCCATCACAAACATCACACCTTAAGCTGGGAAGGAGAGAAGAGATAACTTTCTAGGGAGAAGGTAGGGAGGCCTGTTAAGGTAAGTATTCAATATATGACTTACTACAAAACATGCCTGACTGATTTATATTAACAATTTAACATTGTCTGTACAAAAGAATAAATCTAAATGGAAAACTCTTTTTTTTCCATTTCTGTAGTCTTTAATGATTATCTCATTATGAGTAAGATTAAATGGCTAGCAGATTTTGAAGGTTTGAACTTTTCTCATTTATGTAATGACTGGGAAAATATGATATTTGGGTCTTAGTTGAGAGAAACAATTTTAAATGTTGTAGAAGCTTAGATGTTCATAGTTTGTTATATAAAGGGGGAAAAGTGACTCCATACTTTTTGACATTGATACAAACTAACACATATTACCTACATGAAGAATATATGCATGTATATGAGGAATGCTAGAAAACAATGATTTATGTAGCTCTTGGTTTTCTCCACCCTACAAACAAGGTGGGCCCACTAAAGATATGTCCAGATTTGTCTTTTGGTGTGCCTTTTCAATGATCCCACCATGTCTGTAGGGTAAAGTTTCAAAGAGTTGATTAAACTCATTGTTTTTTGCTTATTGGCATTCCCCCTCCTCTCTCTCTATCCTTGTTATACAAATCTTGTTTTTTTCCTTCTACTCTTCTGAAGGGCCATAACTTCCGCAAAATTGTGACACTCATTGTTATCTTTCCCTACCAAATCAAACCCATGTCCATTTCTGCCTCCTTTTGATTTTTGTAAAACCCTCAACTTGTAACAGGTCACTTTTTTCCATCTGGTACAGCCAGTGGTCTTCAATGTTTATACAACCTTCTGAGTTACCTTTTTTTTTGATAAATAACAGAAACTTTTATTAAAAGATATTAAGAGAAAAAGATACAAGAGGAGGGGTAAAATCTCTTAACCCTCCCAAAAGGTACATTTCAGTTTACAATATTGCCCGGAAAAAGTTGACTCTTCCCACCCCTTGTTTGGCCGCCAATGAATCTGCCAAGGAATTGGCACTTCTCTTAGTCCATTGAAACTTGATTTCCATGTTTTGAGTGAACTGTCTAACTTTCTTTTTCTCATTGAGATATTTCCACAAACTGAAATTGTCTATTTGCAGCCAATTGATAGCCAGCTTAGAATCACCTTCCACCATCAGTTTTCTGATATTCAACTCTTGGGCTCTTTTTACCCCTTCCAGAACATCCAATATTTCAGCTCTTAGAGAATCCCCCCATCCAATAGAACCAGAATACATGGCAATAATTCGACCTTCTTCATCCCTGAAAACTCCCCCTATACCTGACGGCCTGGATTTCCTTTGCTGCTACCATCGAAGTTCAGTTTAATGAACCCCAAAGCTGGAGACCAAAYTGGGTTAGATAAACTCTTCATTGGATCTGACCAAACGTCTTCTTTCCACTTCTGAGCTACCTTATTTTCATCTTCTCATCTACTGGGTCAATACCTAGGCTTGTGGGAATACAATCATTTCTAATTTTACCCTTATTAGTCTTGGTACTCATCTGGTTGCGCATACTGAGATCACCTTCACTCATTTTATGTTTTTCTTTCTTTACTTTTCAACATTTTTTTCTTATGACATTGACAATCTTTAGCTGTATTTAAGATTCTTCATTTTAGTCCAATTGATGAATGGAAAATAAACAACGTTCTCAAATCATTTCTCTACTTTGTTCACTCCACTATAATTATACAGGTAAAAATACTTTTCGATCTCTATAAGAACATACTATAAAATGAAGGTAGCAAAACTGGTTGATTGAGGAATATCTTGTTCATAAATCATAATGATACACTACTATTGCTAAATATGTAATACCAAATAAATTTCCTTCCCTCTCTAATTAAATGTATTAAAGTTATACTGTCTGAACAAAAGAAAAGGAAAACAAATTTGCCTGTGTTTCTCCATGGAAATAGTTTGGCACCTATAGTTTTCCCAGAAGGGATAGAAGATGAACCTAAATTTCCTGATTCCCTATATGATTTGTTGATTAATGTGGTGAATATCATAGGTTGCTTTGACCTTATAATCGTGCATTAGTAGGGCTTGTATATCATAGCAAAATAAATGTGTGAACCTGGTTCATGGGATTTGTGGACTCTTTTGAAAAAATATAGTTTAATTTGAGGAATATGCCAAATTCAAAAATGCTTCAGTGAGGAATCAATTCTCAAAATATTGATGAAGCTTCAGTATGCATATACATATTTTGATGATTATAACATTTTTCCGTACGCTTTCAACTTGACAATCTGGATGCATGGGATGCAGGTTGAGTTGATGGGAGGTCATCTTAATGTGACCAGCCATGTGAACTCTGGTTCTACATTTACATTTGTTCTACCTTATAAAATTTCACCCAAAGAGGAGCATTCTGATGATCCTGATGAACTCTCGTACATGGATGARCATGAAGGTGTATTTGATGCCAATATTGATGATACAGATTCTGGCATCTTTTATTTTCAACCAGGCACCCTAGGTTCTCTCTTCTCACCTGCTGGATCTACAAGGACTCAAAAAGCACCAACAAACAATATTGGATATGGTTTTCCCAATAAGCCCAATGGCTTGCCAGAGGAATCCTACTCATTCCCTTCTAATAACTGCACATCAAGAGAGACAGCTTCACTTGAGGATGCTTGTTCAGTGGCTGATGGTGCAGAGACATCATCTGAACCTGAAAGTTCATCAAAGCAGAATCTAGACTCTGATAATGAAAATTCCACTGGTAGAGGCAAGCAATGCCAAGTTCATTCAAATGGACAAATTAAGGGTTCTAGAATGGATACCTTTCACTTGGAAAGAACATGCACTGAAGTTGGTGAAGTGGCAAAGGCAAACAAGCCTGCAAATACATTTGAGAGGCTGGAGCATGAAAAATCAAAGATAAGCCTCCACAGCATGTCTAGTGGCAAAACAGAACTTCCCAATTCAACATTTAAGTCCAAAATTCTACTCGTAGAAGATAACAAGATTAATGTAATGGTGACACAGTCAATGATGAAACAGTTGGGCCACAACATAGATGTTGTGAATAATGGAGTTGAAGCTGTGCGTGCTGTTCAATGCCATAAATATGATCTAATTCTAATGGTAATCATTTCAAACCTCATGGTTGTATTATTTGTTTTAAAAATTAGCTAGATTTATGAAAAGGTCTACCACCATTTTAGTACACATACACTTACCATAGGATAATATTTTTCATACTGAGTGTTATTTCTAATGTGCCTTTCTTTGTCATTTCTGATAAATTAGTTTGTCTCTGTTCATAAAGCAGTGGATACAACTTATTCTACAACTTGGAGAGTCATATTTTAATGTCTTGATTATTTTAATCATTTTTATTTAGTTAAATTTTCATTATTTTATAGTGTTTTGGTATTAAGTTCTACTCATCTCAGTGAATGATGAAATTTTCCATTATTTTGCAAATTTTGTGTTGAGGGTGATCCACATTTTGAGGTCAGAACAGGAGAATATGATCGCAACGTCCTGATTATGGATTTTTATGATACCTCAGATCAGATGTGGTTTGATGTCTAGATATAGCAACTCAAATTTGGGAATGGGTTGACTTACTCCCTTAAAAAATGGGGTCAAGATTTTTTCAACTTCGAGAAGAAATTTCTAACCTTGGACATAGGGGAGTTACACTATTACAGAATTATTCATTTGAAGGACTGTGAGGATGCTAAGCAGTTTCAGAATCATTCATTTAGATTGTTTTTCATCATACACAAGGTGGTTAAGTTCTTCCCCTTGAAGTTAAAACTTCAATGCAATATGAAAGAATATTTTTTAAGAAGGCTATTGGCTGCATTTAACTACAATTGAAGATAATCATTCATCAGTTATTAAATGCATTATGCGTGGAAGGAAATGGTATATTCTCTATGTGTTGGGAAATATAAAGGACTGGTTAATAATGTTTTAGGCATTTAGGTGGAAGTTATAAATACCAAGATAATTTAGAACACAATGATGCCAATTAGGAAGTAGACATAGAGCTACTGAAGACAGTGAGAAATAAGCATCTTGAAACAAGTGCAAAAACACCTTCCCAATTTTCTTTCCTTAATATTCCATAATGCATAAAATTTTTATATGTGAAAAATGTAGTTGTAAAATATTGTTATTATTTACCCAAGTAGAGCTTTCCAGTGTGGAAAACCAGAACAACCAACACACTAAACTTTACCTGCACGCAGGATGTCTGCATGCCAGTAATGGATGGCCTCCAAGCTACAAGGTTGATTCGATCTTTTGAAGAGACTGGAAATTGGGATGCTGCTTTAGATGCTGGAATTGAGCTTCCTTCTTCATATTCATCATCAAATGGTCTAGATGCACCGTCATCCACAAGGCGGGTACCCATCATTGCGGTAAGAGATGCAGTTTATGCTTATAAATGTCTGTTCACTTTGTTGCAACTTCTTAATATATGGAAAATGACAACAAAGGTTTTTAACTCGCTTGCATTAAATACTCTTTTTCCTGCCTAGCTATCGTTTTTCTTTTCTCATATGTTTCATTAGCTAGACTCTTTTGTATGCTACCAGCATTAGTTTGGGAGCAGGCTATGGGAAGAAGCTATTTTTTCTGCATCCATCATAATAAAACAGGGCAACCTAAGCCCACAACATGGCATTTAATACCAAGGTCCTATAGGAGGCATAAGGAATAAGTATTCAGTATGATATAACATTTTTCTAAAGCTATTTTTTTTCATTTTTTAACCATTTAAAAGAATATAATTATCTAGATAGTTAAGACCATCTACTCAAATGCTGGATCTGAATTCCTTGAATGTACCAAAAATTGACATTTGACAATGAGAATGATTATTTCTTCTTGTCACCCTCTTCCAATGCAAGTGTCATCTAATTTAAAGTATTAGTTTCCAATAGAGAAAAGTTGAACTTGATATGCATTGGTTTGGACAGTACGCAGTTCTGGCTTCTCTAGTCCATGACTCAATGCAATGATTAGTTGGTGCCTAGGTGCTAGCTAGTTGATAAGAAGAAAGTTGTTTTCTAAATTTAAGACTTTGATGCAATCTCATAAATATGTTAGTATAGACTATAATATAGGCTAGAATAGGGATTACAATCTTTGTTTTTTCCAAAGAATGAGTGTAACCTTGACTATTTAATTTATTTGTGACAACTGCATACAGATACACCACTGATTGGAAGAAAACCTGAAGGAACTCCTCTGCTGCCTTCTTTTATTTTATGGTTTTCTCTATTTTATATAGCATCATCCAATCATGTTCCATCACAAAATGTAAATATAAACAAACAAATAAATTTTAAACTGACTTTGTGCTTGACTGGATCAACTAGTCAACCTATTCGATGCTTAGTCGTCCCTAGTTAGTGATGCAGTTGGTCTGGCTCTCAATTCACTTCCCAACACTTAGATAACACTGAAGGAAGAACTATAAGCAATGCTTGAATTACGTAAATTCCTGATAGAGGTACAAAGTGGATATCCAACCTCTATACATTTGAAGGGTAGAAGAATATGCAATCATCATGGGGTACTACTTAGACTTGAAGCTCTATCTTTTGTTTGCATAGTGGTCATTGTCATTTGTCAAGTGACACAGTAGGACAGACAGGTAGCACAACTTTGKTACTACTATAATAAAAGGTAGTTTTGTATTTATACCAATAAAAAGACAAGGTATGTAAATTAACAATTTCTCATTTAAATCATATGGGGCCTGCTGTGCAAATCCTGTTCCTACATTCACTCATTTCATCTTTCATATAGTGAACCCCTAGATCTTTTCTGAATACCTCAACCAATTTCTTCTTTGCATTGGATTGCTCCTTCCTACTGCTGCAATGAGTTCTCTCTTATGCGCATGCCAAACCATCTGAGTTTATTTACCCTTATTTTATGACCTGTTTGTTCTAATCCTAGATGATAAGATAGTTTCTAGCAATGTAAATTATTGGCCACAATACAATCAGGTTCACTGGGTGCTTGAGCATTCACATCATGGAGTAAACGATATTGCATTATTGGAATAAGTGAATGGTGAYTTCCATATTTTCCTGATTCACTGTTGCTGCCTTATATCCATTAGATTAAGAGCATGGAATTTGATGCAGGAGCACCTCTAAGGGTGACTAATTATAATCAAGGTAGAATCACAAGGAAAAGAAAGAGAGGAGTACTTAAACTTTTAGGTCCCTTGGCTATTAARCAAATATAGATAGGTTTGTTAGCTACTGAATTACCATTAGTAAGGGTGAGGAAAAAGGGGTGTTAACTATGTATAAAATATCTGTGGAAGGGGGTTTGTATACATGACTTATTTGAGTGGATTTCAGTTTCTGTGAAAAAGTCTTTCCATCTCTCCCTTATGCCTCTCATTTCTATTTGTGTTTTACTCTTTCCACTTCTGTTATCTTACACTTTAGTGTTCTTTTCACCTACCATTTGGTGGGGAACTCAGGCTGCATCAGGCTTAGCTCATGAACTACTTGAGAGTCGAATGCATGCATCCATGCTTTGTTTTTTTTTAATTGGTTTCGTGGAGCTATCCCAGATAGCTTGGGCCAACATTGAGTAATGGCTTTTCTTTATGGGGCTACATAATGGGATGGGGTGGGGTGTACCCCATCCTCCATAACCTTCCCAATCTGGCCACATAATGGTTTGTTGCTACAACCAGCCAGAAGCCTTACCAAGTCAGTTGGTACCTTCTGTATCCATATTATGTTGATTAACATAACTTACATGTTACAACCCACAGTTTCTCTCTCTCTCTCTCTCTCTCGCTCATGTGTGTGTGTGTGCACAAACTCCACTTGTTTGTTCCATAAGAATGGGAATTCCATGGTCTATCTAAACCTTCAATTGGAAATAGGGGTGCCTTCTAATTTTCCTTGCATTCACTTTCGGTCAATATTTGCTTATACCCCAACTTGTACTAGAGTTTTCTATAAGTCATACAATCCATATAGAGTATGGTATGTTTAACTTACTCCAGCTTCAAAGTGGAGGCTTTCAMTGATAATTTGGGATTATTTTCTTCTTTTTCATTGGTTTGTTTCTGCATCCCTTCTTTTGATTTTTTATCTTGTAGGCCAAGGTATGCCCTCCCATGAGTTTGTTGCATCAATTTTATATATAGTAACATTTGAGTAAGAAAACAGGGTGTTTGGGGGTTATATTGAAGATGTCCTCCCCCTTTCTTTTCTAGGGCCTTTTTGAAAGCTTGTTCTCTTAGTGATTTATTTTCTTAAAATGAAGGATGGTTAGGGCACGTGCATATAAGACAACCAACTGCACTAGTTAGAAGAAGTTATTTGTYACACATTGCAAGGTAGACCAAAAAGGACAGCCGTAGAAGTAAWAAGAAATGATTTAAGCACTAATAATTTAACAACAGATATGGATTTAAATAGAACAGATTGGTGAAACAAGTTTTATGTACCTCACCCCATATAGTTAGGATAAGGCATGGATGACGATAATGATGATGACAATGATGTTGAAATGGTTTTGGTTTGAAACTTGCTCTAGTAACAGAGGATGAAAGGAATAGGAGGGGCCACTGGGTGCATTTCATGCTCTGTTACTAGAGCAAGTTTCAAACCAAAACCCTTTCAACATCATTATCATCATTCATGCCTTATCCCAACTATATGATGTCAGCCAAATAAATCATGTTTCACCARTCTGTTCTATTTAAAGCCATATTCGCTGTTAAATTATTAGTGCTTAAGTCATTTCTTATTACTTCTACGGCTGTCATTTCTGGTCTACCCTGCAATGTGTAACAAATCACTTCTTCTAACTGACGCAATTGGTGGTCTTCTATGCACGTGCCCTAACCATCTTAGTCTACTTTCTTTCATTTTATCACCTATTGGAGTTACTCCTAGGTTCCTACAGATAACTTCATTCCTAATCCTATTCTTTCTAGTTTTTCCACTCATCCATCTTAGCTTTCAAATTTCTGCCACATTCATTTTCTAGACATGTTTTTGACTACCCAACAATCTGCTCCATACAACACAGCTGGCCTTACAATTGTTTTATAGAATTTTCCTTTTAGTCTAAGTGGTATTTGCTTATAACATAAAAGTCCAAATATACCCCTCCATTCTGCCCATCCTGCTCTGATTCTTTGGGTAACATCCATCTCAATCCCTCCCTTGTTATGAATTATTGAACYAAGGTACCGGAAATGGTCCCAATCCTAAGTGTATCTTGATTTACACTCCTATTATTACTAAATTTATATGTTATATTCTATTTTGTCCTACTTATTTTAAAACCTCTTGTTTCTAAGATGTTTTTCTATAAGCTCAATTTTGCATTTATCCTCCATTAGTTTCATCAATTAAAATAATGTCATCTACAAAACCCTTTCCACATATTATAAATAAATTGTTGCTTAAATAAAAAAAAAAAATGAAGCTTTAATATCACTTGATGATTATAGCAAAAGAAGGGACTTAAAGGTTCCAACGAGGGTTATGGGGCTTTAGGCAAGTGAATATATGGCCAATCCAGAGGGTCCTCTACTACTTTCCTTCCAGATGGACGGTTTGAATTGTGCATAGTAATCCTTCCATGTGACARAATTGTGGTATTCTAGATGTAAACTTAATTGACACGATTAGGCTATGTATTTGCATGTGATGTATGCATTACACAAGTTGGTTACCCAATGAGTTGGTTAAACTGCAGATGACAGCAAACGCATTGGCTGAGAGTGCAGATGAATGCCTTGCAAATGGTATGGACTCATTCGTATCCAAGCCGGTCACCTTTCAGAAGTTGAAACAATGTCTTCAACAATATTTGTTGAGTTAAATCATGTAAATTGATACCTCTGTAAAATATAAATGTAATTTAGGAAAGTTTTGTAATCAATATATGATGCCTTCATTTTATTCTAGCCAATCAATATCTCATAGTTAAAAATTCTCAATCAATGATTCATTCTTTAGATTTAATTCTCTCTCTCTCTAAAAAAAATAAAATAAAATAAAATAAAATAAAATAAAATAAAATAAAATAAAGTAAAATAAAAAAGAAATAAGCATTGAAGCATTGGCTGCTTTTGATAACATGAAGCCTCTTAAAGTCTAAACATGGCCAAGCATTGAACCATTGGCTGTTTTTGATAACATGAAGCCTCTAAACATGGTCATTCTCTCAAATAGTATTGGAAGATGAGCTTTCTTGCAAGGTTGCTTTCTTCCACCCATGAATTCGCATACAAAAAAAGAAAAAAAAAAGTAAATCAAACGAACACGTAACTAGACCCATACTTGTCAAATAATTGCTGGCTGTCTTTTTGTTATCTTGGGTGGTTTGGTAGGAGGTTGGCTGGATTTCTCCTGTTCCATTGTATGGTTGTTGGGCTAACCTCCCTTGTATGGTTTCCTTCAAGAGGTCAGGTTCTAGGTACCCCCTTTTTCATTAGAATAAAATTTTCGGTTGCTGCTCCACCGGGAGTAAATTTAAGGGTTAAGAAATTAGACCCCTGCTTTCATTTCAATCTTAGTGAGTTTGGAATTATCTCTGCAGCATCAAACCAAATAACCAATATTTTGAAGCATAGCTTTTAAGGTGCCAATACGAGGCTAGGCAACAAGGGGGGCGCCTTGTCGCCTAGTCATCTAGTCGGGCACCTAGTCATTGCCTAGGCAATGAAATTTTTGTAAGTAAAAAAATATATTCTAGGGTAGTTCCCTATATTCTATAACCATATTTCCTTAATAATTATCCATAATTTTTATAAGAAAAGTATAAGTTTCATGTTAAAATATAGAAAATCAACATACTCAAGTGAAGAAAAAAAAAAGAAATAGAAAAGAAAATTTAGAAATATAGGGGCTGAAATCCTATTTTTGTTATAGAGAAAGAAGAGAAAAGATGGAAGAAGAAGAAGAAGAAGAAGAAGAAGAAAACATGTTGATTAGACAAAACTTTAAGTTCCTTCTTACTTATCGGTTCAGGTTTGGAGATCTCGACAGAAAAATCAGAAACCCGATTCAAATCCTCAATTCTCAGCAGAGGAAGCATCCACTGCAGAGATCCCCAGAACTCCTTAGCACCACACTTACCCTTAGCTGCCAACCTATGAGCTGCACCAAGGAAGTCCCGCTTTGCAAATATCAACTTGAAATCCACTTCAGAAAAATCATGCAAATTATGAAGGATCGGCCAAATAGCTGAGTCACGATCAAAACATCTTCTAAGGATGACATTTACAATATTAATAGAGCCAGAGGAAATAGTCACTTAGTTTAACCCCGGTCTATTGACAGTCAGGACAGATTCAAACACTGCCGAGGCTTCTGCATACAGYGCAGACAAGATTTTACAAGGACCACATTTTGCAAAAATAAAATTGAAATCTTCATTTGAGACCCAAAATCCAAAACCACCATCACACATTGCTTTACAACCTGAGAAACCATTCCAGCATTCCAAAAAGGACTTGTCCCCTGCTTATGATGAGAACAGTCGGCTAATTTTTGAAGGGAAGCTCTCCTCACTTCCATCCTCCACTAGTGGACAGCATACAAAGTAGAAATTGGGTTTGGAACTACTTCAAAAACAAATCCATTCCTAGCTTTCCAAACAAACCAAAGAGAAAAACTGAAAGGTGTGATGCAGTTTGAGCTGGTAAACCAATAAGAGTGCACCAAATGAATAAGGTGTGATGAGGTGTATTTTTGAGTGAAATTTGGTGAGTCCGCACATTTTTGGAGTTACTAGATGTAATGGTGGGGTTTGATCTATCAAAAAGTATTTGGATAATGGGAATTCAAGGGTTGAATGGCTTCTATCTATTAGGGAGTTCGAAATGAAATTTTGGTTTGATTAGGAGGCAAATAAAGGTATTTTGGGATTGGGGTAAGTCTTTTGCTTCAAATACAATCTATCATGCTCAAATCAGTCAGGATCAGGTAGGCACATATGGTGAATACATTGAATAAGCACTTAGAAAATTTTTTAACATGTGTCACTCAAAATATCCRTAGCCACCCTTGAAAAAGATTAAAATCAACTTTTGATATAGCTGTCAGAATATTTATTAAGTGCTTATTGAATATGCTTACAATGCTTTGCCTAATAGAT
>NW_010729237.1:799700-823205 GCF_000365185.1 Nelumbo nucifera | reverse complement strand
AACTCCATTCCTATACAAACTAAAATATGAAGGCCTATCAAATGGAAAGCACCAAGTAGGGGCTCTATCAAAATCAATTTCGATGCGTCTATAAATGATAAAGGTGAATGTGTGATTGGTTCAATTGCAAGAAATCAATGGGRGAATGTTTTAGAATCCAAAGCTTATTTTGTTGGGAATTCCTCAATTAATGTAGYGGAGGCTTGGGCTGCATGGGAGGCCCATAACATAGCTCTTAACTTTAGGGGTCTCCCCATTTGCATTGAGGRAGACTCTCTTCTAGTGATATCGTGCTTAAAGAACAGAGTGGACAGCCCATGGAGACTGAAGACCATCGTTGAGGAGTGTTTGAAGCTGGCAAGAGATTTGGATTGCAAAGCCACATACAACCACGTTTTCAAATAAGCCAATCAAACTACAGACTGGATGGCAAACTAAGTTCTTTCATCCCCTATTAACACTCTCTGTTTTTACTCTTCTTTTATCCCTAGGGATTTAAGTTCTATTTATTTTTGTGATGCTTGGGGCCAAGCTACCCCCCGTCTTATGTAACTCCTATTTCTACTCAAAAAAAAGTCCCACTCGTTAGGATGATGACTAGCATGCTTCTTAATTTGGTTAAGTCACATAATTAGGCAAGTACATGATCAATCTGTAGGAATTATCTATTCTGATTAATTCTTACATCCATTATAATACATTTTAGGAGTTCAGATCCTTACACATCTAACTATCCATACCATACTGTTGATCATGTATTTGTTAACATAGTCATGTTGATTATTAGTCCTCTACACTACCAATGTTTTTATTTGGATTGAGTTTCTCGGTTTTCAATCTTTTAAATTTTGAATTTAGAATAGTCATAGGCACATGCTTCAAGTTTTCATTTGATCGCCAACAATTTAGGATAGTTCTTTCAATTCTTTGAATAGTAYTTCACATRGGCGTATTTGTGATACTCTCTTGTTGTTTTTAAATTGTGCATGCTTTTCTTCATCTAGTTCATCATATTAGAGTTGGATTATCCCAGTTGCATAATAACTATAGATTCATCATGTCCATTTTGTGATTAATCATGACCATCGGTTCATCTATTGCTTGGTATGTAATGAGTCATTACATTTTTTTAGTAGGAATTTGTTTAGGAAATTGACTAATTCTATCCTTTCCTTACTGTTTAAAGTACCTTTAAATTTGTTTAAAATAGATTTAAGTTTTGTGACAATTGTCTAAAACCTCCCTTACCTTTTAACTTTCCATCACAATACGTTCACATATGAAAATTCCTAAAATACCTTTTTATTGATATAACATAACATTAGGTTTATGCAAATCCCAATGGGAGAAAATCAGCCGATTCCCGATGGCAGAAACTTATTACATTATCGAAGGGGATTCACGCCATTATTCATGGAAACAACCAACTACCTCGTTGGAATGAGTTAAGGATAACTAACCTCGTTGGAGATGACATTGAGCTTCTTCTAGTCTTCACCTTGGACGTTGACGATGAGATTAGTAATGAAATGTTGGATCTCTATAGGAGCGAAGCCATCTGCTTGCACGCCAATGAAATGCTAGAGACAACGATCACTAGCTCAGAATCAATGATCCCAGCCCATCTCTTCCTTCAATAGTAACAATAACAACTATCAAAAAGGGAACCGAGAAGAGGAGACTCACCTCTACCAGCCACCACTCCACCATGGTTAAATTTCCTTGGAATTTGTTTTATTAGATAAATGAAAGATAGAGCTCAGTGCCAACTGGCCTCGCAAGAGGACCTTGCCAGCAACATCAATGAAAGCTAAAAATCTAATCTCCTAGGGGAGATTCTAGAGAAAGAAATCCTCATAATATTGACCTTTACTCATGAGCCAATTTGCCTTTGAATTGCTCTTTGCATGTGGAAACCAAGTAATAACGTCGCCCGATCTGAAAGAATATTATTGTTATTAGTCTATGCTTTTTGCTTTTCGCTGTTAAAGCCTTTTTCCCATTCAACTCACTAGTGCATAACAACCACCAGGGGCACAGTTGCTTCGGATCAGATCTTGTGCCATGAGTAGTGACTTTTGAAAATTTTTATTAGTTGGGTTTTATTTTGAAAATTTGAAGAATATTGGAGGGCAAATTCAACATTTTGCTTTTTCCGTTAGTGCTTTATGACAATGTCAATTGTCAAAAACTTGGGGGTGCTTTAAGACAATATATAAACAGCAAGTGTGGAGTTAGTCAATTTCCTAAACCATAGGTGTATTTTAAGAAATTTGTCCTAAATTTAATTGATTTAATTCTTCTGCTTTTATAATTTAGTTCATTTGTCCTTCGTTTATTTACCTTTATCTTACCTCATATTTGTCTCTTATTCATTTTGTAATTTCTCTCTTAATGAAAGTTTCTTGTAATAACTTCTCAGCCCCAAAATTTATTAAAATTTTCCTTGGAAATTTAGTGAAGTAGAGGCGAATTTAAGTGGGTGCATGCATGCATGGTGTCTAACACCTTCCCACACCATACTTCAGTTCCCAAAGCCACCATAGAGTCTCTAATCTCCATTGGATCAAGAGTCACCAAGAAAACTTATTTTCTTGCAAATCCAAATTTTCCAAAATTCCTAATTCTTAAAATTTAGGTGGTCACTCCAAAAGTGAACCAAACTGGTTCAACCCCCCTTTGGAAAGCAGTCCCACATGTTGGATCCATTATCCCTTAATATTACAAAGTTTACTAACCTGACATATAGTGGGCTACCTTGTTGTCATCATCTAAGCCTTATCTCTAATATATGGGGTCGACTACATGAATCCTATTTCATCATTCCATTGTGTTCAATGCCGAATCCATTGTCAAATGAAGAGTACTTAAATCATTTGTTACTATGTCGACCCATGACCTTTTTAGTCTACCCTTAGCCCTTTTAGCCCCTTTAACTTATAATTGATCACTTTTCTTATGGGTGTTGTAGGTGGTCTTCTATTCACATGGTCAAACCATCTAAGTCTATTTTCTCTCATTTTACAACTTATTAGAGATGCTCCTAGGTTCCTTCAAATAACTTTATTTTTTACCCTATCCTTTCTTGTTTTTTGATGGAGGCCCATCTCATCCCTAGGGGCGGCAGCTCCTAGGATAAGGATAAGTTAACTAAGATCCAAGAATTCAAGATAAGCAAGGGATCCAAGAATCCARGATTAGCAAGACTCTTCCAAGATTAGCAAGATAATGCAAGACTCTTCCAAGATAGAGCAAGACTCTTCCAAGATTATCAAGAAAGACTTCAAGAAGCATCAAGATTAGCAAGATAATCCATGATCCATGCATCTAGAGAGATTGGACGGTGGAGATCAAACCAAGGAGAGTTCGATCCTATCAGATTAGATATTTAGATCTATCCTAGTTATTATTTCCTAGTTCTTTTACAATTTCCAAATGTATTATAAATACTGTTATTTTCCCAAAATTAWTCATCARTTCATACTTCATATTTTCAGAATTTCTTCAAGTTCTCTTCTTCCTATTTTCGCCACATTTTCTCTCTCTTAGAGAATTCGGTGCTCTTTGCTAGAAGCTAGCGATCGCCCGGTGCTTGCATAGCCAGCCCGATTTCTCATTACTTCCACGCTGTGTCATTTTTCCATCCATCCATCTCAACATACACTTTAACGAATCAAATATTTGTAAGAATAAGATTATACACTTGATTTGGTGGTGTGTTGGTATATTTATAGTGTGTAATTTGAATAGATGAGATTGTTACAATAGATCAGAAGAAAAGTACAAAAGGAAGGAGATTACAAGGGAGAGAAGAGACATAGTTCCAAGGTTTTTAAAACCAGACCGGACAAGGAACTATTCTGGGGTCCAGTTCCCGGGTTGAATAGTCCAAACATCCAGTCCGAATGGACAGCCCACTCTGACAGAAAAAATTAAAAAATAAAAAATAAAAAGCAGCCAAAAATCATTGTCCGGTCAACAATTCAACCGCTTGGGTCAGCAATTCACTAACCAAATCAACGGTTTTTTGCCAAAAAGCGGTTTTGAAAACTATGCATGGTTCTACTTGAACTCAAACTAGTGATAAGGTAAGAGTTATCTTGTCATTTAAGGTTGATCTCCAACACCCCCCAACAATTAACTTGGAATGCAAAAGCTGGAACCATTGTAAAGGCTGTGCAATGCTCAAGAAAATGTTGTGATGCAATAGAGGCAACCAAAACAGAACTTAATAATGGTAAACCCTTCCTCATCAAGGGGCAAATGAAAAATAAATAAACCAGGCACAAATTCTTTTAATTTTGGTCCATCTAGTTTATTTTTTAGAATGGTTGGGGTGGGGTGGTTTGGATATATTTGAACCGCCTTCCTTCTTCACTTTCATGCCTTGTTTGTGAACAAACATATATTTCATATAAAATTAATTTTTAGACCAAGGAATGAGGAGATTCAGTTTATACTTTTTGTTTTCTACAATTGTTTGTAAGGAAACATATTCCCATCAAATTGTTAAAACCCTAGATATTTGCTAAACTAGAGGAGTTTATGAAATATCTAAATCCATGAAATTCCAAAATATAATGAAGATAGAGGATCAAGAGAATAATAGGGAACCACAAAATGTAGAAAAAATGAAACCTTTCTCAAACCAATGGTGAGATCTCCCCTATTGAAATTTAAAGCAGCTATAGTTATCAAAAGGTATCCATTCTTTGCTCTAATAAACCTTACCTGAACCTATTTCAATAAACATTAAATTTCTTTTTTGAAAGAAAAACAAAATTTATTAGAACTTCTTCACATATTAAGAGACAATAGAGGAAATTTAAGAGAGAGAGAGAGAGAGAGAGTACCCATCATCACCACTTGCACTACTAGCGCCAAAAATCTTGAGAGTCAAGGAACATGATCTTGTGTTCACTCGATGTGTGCACTATTGTGTGTCTATTGATCACCACTAGAAGGAAACAATCAGCAATCAATTTAAAACCATCTCCCTTTTCTCTATTATGTTTTTTTTTATTCTTCAATTGTGATTTGCAATGGAGAGAGCGAGAGGGAGAGATGAGTAAATGGAAAAAATAAGGGAGAGAGAAATTCAAATAGAGAGATAGAAGTTAGTAAGATAGGTTCAATTTAGTTGTAGGAAAAGAGAAGTGAAAAGGTGTTAGGTGAAAAACCAAAATTAGCGCACCTATTTTTATTTGGATAGAGAAGAGAAGAAGAAGGTTCAAGTCCGGTTCAAAGTAAAAACCGTCGTACTAGTTTTAAAAGACTGCCACCCGATTTTTATTTTTCTTATTTTATGTTTGCTAGGTGGTGGATTAGTTTAGACTGCAGCCTTAGTTTTTGCTTTAGTAGCACTCTTCAAGACCGTCAATTTTAAATTGTTGCTTTAGCCTATTTTTCTTGTAGTGAATAGATTAAGAAATCATAATCAACTAAGTTTCATGAACAAGATTGTAGATGGTTATCTCCTTATATATAAAATAATGATTTCATGGGTTAAAATAAAATAAAGAACCATAATCAACCATGAAAGATGTAAATGGTTATCTCCTTACATATGTTTAAATATGATACAAGGAAAAAATAATAAATACATAAATAAGGAGAGTGGTGAGAAGAATAAAAGGATTAGATGCATCATAGTGAAGAATAGAAAGATGAATACTCCATTCCCTACCTTCTCTTTGTCCTTTCACTTGTTTTTTGTTGTTGGAAATCCTAGAAATAGGGGTGCAACTTGAGTGGGCCCAATCCGAGCCCGAACAGGCCCAACCTAAAATTTTACATGGGTTGGGCTTGGGTTTTTAGTCCTCGAGATGGGCTTGGGCCCAAGAAATCAGGTTTTTAATTTTTCGGGCCGGGCCTGGGCCTAGCCCTTAGGTAGCCCAAACCCAACCCGAGCTCAGCCTAACTATACACATGTATATATATATATATATATATATGTATATATATATATATTACAATGCGGATTGGCCTCAAGTTGGAAAAATCGGGCTTGACCTCGGGCTTAGTCCGAGCTTGGGCCTTAAGCCAAAAATTTAGGGCTGGGCCTGGGTTGACCATAAACCCGCCCAACTTGCACCCCACTAGAAAAGACCCATGTGATGCATAAGCTAGTGTACTAGTGTTAAAAAGATGCCTATGTTCATTCAATTTCTTAATTAAAGTGGTTGTGAATGAGCTTAAATAGCTCTATATTTAATTTTTAATTTTTAAAATTTGAAGAAAGCAATAAAATTATAAAGGGGTTGGGAAGCACATGAGGAGTCTAAGGTGAACAACTACA
This sequence comes from Nelumbo nucifera, assembly GCF_000365185.1. The sequence goes on along the minus strand of NW_010729237.1, from coordinate 816,907 downwards.
TTTTAAAATAGAGGTAAGAGGTGGTTAGGTAACCCCTTTCTTCTAAGAGTGACATGTATTCCCACCCCCAAACTTAAATGGCTAAAGGAGAAAAAGATCCTTTCTCTAACATGATGCAATCGGTGTAAAGTTTTACATCGATATGTTAAAGAAACAGTGACCTTTGTTCGCTTGGAAATGTAGGAAATCATTAGAACAACACATCCTTATGCGCACAAGGCAGCTGAAACAGTTCTGAAACAGAATCTCCATCTGCATATAATTTTGAAACAGAAATCAAATTTATTTTCAAATTGGGTACATAAAGACAATCTTTTAATGTAATTGATCATTATTTGAAATACAATTCTACACTTCCTATGGTTGTAGCTGCAACACTTGCAGAAGTCCCCAAGTAAAGAATCACCTCTCTGTCACTCAATCTTCTATTTGTCCTAAGCCCCTGCAATGTATTACCTGCATGAGTAGAAGCTTCGGAGTCAATACACTAGGAAGCAGAAGTCACCAACATATTGGTTTCTATGACAAAAGATTCAAAATTACCTTGTTTCTTGGTCTCTAGGTACTGAGGACAGTTCCTCTTCCAGTGGTCAGCCTGCTTACAGAAGTGACAAGCATCTGATGCTTTGTCCTTCTTTTGCCTTTTGAGCTTGCTAATTTTCTTTTGAGGCTTCTTCTTTGCCTTCCTCTTCTTTTTGCTTGATTTGCCACCCTCAACAAACATGGCAATGGGCTCATCCTTCTTTATCAGTTCCTCGGCTCTCTACAACATATTGCTAAGTTCCTAGATGTTAACATTTAGCTTGTTCATGTTATAGTTCATGATGAACTGATTGAAGGAATGAGGCAAAGAGCTTAGGATGGCATCAACCTTGGTGACATGATCTAGCCCAGATCCAAGAGCCTCCAGTTCATTGATATACCTCATCATCTTAAGACAATGGTCATGAACTAGTTGGTTCTTGGACATTTGTGCGGTCATGAATTGTTTCAAAACGATTCTACTCCTCATACATTGTCCTTAGACTAATCGAATTGTCGTTGTATCTGATTGTCTAAGGAGGCTATGATATAACACTAGGCAAGAGAATTTTTCTCTTCCCATTCTTGATAGTCCCTCCTACGGGCCTCAGAAGCTCTATCACTCGGACATTCCAGAGCAGGATTCTTAACTACCTTGTCCAATTTCTCGGATGTTAGGACCAGCATAAGGTTACGATACCAGTCAGCGTTATTTGGGCCCTTAAGCTTGTTGTTTTTCAACAGTTTAGCGAATTGTCCGTTTGCCATTTCTGATAAAGGGCAAAGCAAATATTAGTCTACAACCTTATTTGATTCATGTCATCTACATAGATATGGCTTTTAATCTATGTTCCATTTTCATTTATTCATCTCTGAGATTTCCCTCCTATCTCAGTGACGAAAACTACGAATTATGTCTCTGGAAATGTAGGAAATCACGTAGGGTGCATGGAGCCAACTGTTTCAGCTGCATAACCCCACCAGTTAGAGAAAGGATGTGGACATCCTTAAGCACATCCTTGGAAATGTAGAAAATCATTAAAAACAGTGACAACTAAATTATGTCTCTAGAAATATAGAAAATCACATAGGGTGCATACAACGACCTCTCTCTCTCTCTCTACGCACAGGCTTTGTTCGCTTGCTTCAAACAAAACGCACGATTCTCTTATAGCACCATTTATCTGAATGTTACTTACGGTCTTCATTGGCATTTGCAAATACAAAAATGGGTGCCTCACCTTTATACATTGGAGATTTCCATGTGCACGACCCATTTGTATTTTCTTAGAGAACTAAATATTTTTGCTTCTATGTTCCCCAAATTGCTGAAAATTTATCCTTTTATTTTGTTCGCCTTTGTTTGAAGCTTTAAATCAAACGTCTACGAATTGTTTTCACCCAGATTATGCAACAATTGCGGAAAGGATATTACTGAAACGTTTTTTCTTTTAATTTGCTTGATGAAATTACATGTAATAGTAAAGACAACCCATGGCGGCAGACCTAGATAGATCAATTAACAGTCTTAAGCTTTAAGCATTGTATGTAGGAAAATAACTCCTAAATTGTGTTTATGGAAAGATTTTTTTCGAACTGAACTTAAATCTAATGCAATGATTAGCTTATGGAATGGTGAGCTTTCTGTTTGAGCACGCTAGATGATACGTTTTATTCATGCTGGTTGAAAAATCTCTTTATGACCTTAAATAACTCCTAGATTATGCTTTGAACACTTTAGGGAGCCATTGATCATAGCTCAAAAGAAATCAAGGGTTACTATTCTCTTATTATATGTTGATGATAACTTGGTGATTGGAGATGACGAAAAAGGTATTACTGCACTTAAAACACTTCTTCATTAATCATATCATACAATCATATGAAGGATTTGAGGCCATTATTATATTTTTCTAGACTGGAAATTCACAAGAGCAATCAAGGTTACTTTGTGAGTCAACATAAGTATGCCTTGAATTTATTGATGTTTGGATAGACACCAAGCAGGTTGAGACTCCCATGAAGCTAAACATTAAACTCTCCAAATTCTCCAAGTTTGATGGGGTATTTCTTGATGATTCTACTTTGTATCGACAATTGGTGGGGATCTCTTATCTACTTAGTTATGAGACGATTGATATAGCTCCTGCAGTGAAAGTTGTTAGCTGATATGTCAGTGTCCAGCCACATATGGTTGTCGTGCATAGGATTCTTAGATATATATGGAGGAACAATATCAGAGGTATTATTCTTTTCATCTTCCTCTTCTGTTTAGTTGAGAGCTTAAGTTGATGTTGATTAGGTTGGTTTCTTTGACACAAGACATTCTACCACTAGATCGTGTGTATTTATGGGTGACTCTCTTATCTCCTAGAAAAGCAAGAAGCAACAAACTATCTCTAAGGCTCCATTTGGAAAGAGTGCAAATACAAATATGCATGGTTCATACACATAGGCTCCGTTATACTTATATTTGCACTCTTCCCAAATGGAGCTTTTTTTAGATCAATAACCTCCAAATTTTATAAATAATAAAAAATAAAGAAGAGTACATATATGCAATTTCTTTTTTAGAGAAAAAAAGCATCTCATCTCTATCCCTCTCTCTATTTTCTTTAGCAATTGTGACAAAAACAAACCATCTCTATATCTTCTACCGAAGTAGAATATCAATCTATATCATTTGTTTGTAGTGAGATTGTCTGGTTACAACCATCTATGTTGAGCTCAATGTGTATTTTCCATTGCCTATTCTTCTTCCTGTGTTGACGACACTAGTGCTATAAGGATTGCATCTAATCCTATTTTCCATGAGAGGACTAAACACATCAAAGTGAACTATCACTTTGAGTTGTAATGTAGCCAAGCTCAACCTGATCCAACTTGAATTTTGCATGGGTTGGGCCTTAGTTTTTAGGTTGTGACCTGTACTTGTGCCAAAAAACATAGGCTTGACCTAAAGTTGCGTTGGGCTTGGATTGAGGCCTTTGGTAGCTCGACCCCTAACCTAAGCTTGGCCTAACCTAGCCTAGGCCTACCTAAATAAATACATACATACTTGCATTTTATTTATATAAAAATATCTCTTTTCTAATTATTTATACATGTATAAATGTATAAAATATGTATATGTAGTATGTACATTTGTAAATGAAACTTTTTTATTAGTAAATAAAATGGAAAACTTGGTGTTATGTGGAAGCATCAAATGCACTTCGTGAATGATGGAATCCTATTTCCAAAAGTGGTTAAACAAATTTTGAAGCTCTCAAAAGCAAGGGGCCAGGAAGGCGAAACCATGGTTTAAAATGTCCCTAATTTCCCTAGTATTTCCACAACATATTTCCATTTCCATGGGTAGCGACACAATTTTATTGGAATCAACATTTCCCCATTGAACACTACCAACACTATGTGGAGTACAAAAGATAGTTTCCACGACATACTTCCATTTCCACTTCCATGGGTAGCAACATGAAATTTTACTGGAATTGACATATTCCCCATTGAACAATACCAATACTATGCAGAGTACAAGAGATAGTATTATAACATAATTTGGTAACAATATTGTAGGTATGTGAAGTAGCAAGTTATTGCCCACCTAACTTCTACGATTACCACTTTGAGCTAACTCAATATCCATTTCAAATATAAAGTTAAATATTAGATTTTGTTTGTATAATAGTTATTTGGTTAGTCTATTACAACCATTTACATTTCCTATAAGTTCAAATTTTGCTTTAACTCATTCTATCATGAAGCTCCGAATCTTAAGGTTTATAAGGCAACTTTAGAATATATTCTTTTGTTTATAACCTTAGTTTCCTAACTTTGTTTAATAATTTAGAATAAGATAATAATTTAAAAATGTGTACCTATGCTTCTTTTATCATTTCATAAAATAACATTCTATATTTTGCACATTTTACAAAGTTTCCACCATATCTAAAATTTTTACGGTATTTCTTTACGATATTTCTGACATTTCCGACATGTTTCTTATATTTGGATGACCGATATTTCCACCGACATCAACATTTCAAACCTTGGGCGAAACACTAACCTCTTTTAGTGAAGAAAGGTTGGCATGTGGCAAGTCCCCTTTCGAAGATTCAACCAATAGGATGGAAAACCCCATTAATGGCTCCTCCACTAGGATTGAAGAGTGGTTACTTGAAAGGCCATGAGGGAATGGTCAAGTGGGTTTTTGAAAATGCACCAATAATTTAAAAGGATTTTAAGAGGGCAAGTGGTGGTCGCATGATTAACTTGGGCCCCTACTTACATAGTGGGCTAGTTATAATTGGTTCAAGTTCAAGGTCTAAAGGGAGTGGGCCCAGAGATGGGACCCATATTGATAAAAGAAGATCTAGGCCAATAAGCTTCGGACCGAAGGCTTTAGAGTCTGTTTCAGATTGTTCACTTAAAAATCACATGAGCAGTAATGCAATATAAGCTCCGGTGCTTTGATAGACCCATTGTATGGTCTATCTTCGTCTACTCTTGAGGGGCTTTGTGGAAAGAAAGAGGAGAAGTATCGCTTCAACAAAGGTAAGGCAACCCTTCTGTTGAGAATCAGGAATTCAAATGATTGCAAAAATTGGATCCCTAAGAGGAATTTCAAAAGAAACTGTTGAGTTTGGGCCGATTTTAAGTTATTGGGCCAGCTTTGTTTTATTTTTATTTAAGTTATTGAGTTAGGAAGTTATTGAGGCTTAAACCCATTAGTTTATGTTATTTTAAGTTGTGACTGTTCATCTACTTAAAGTAGCCGCCCTACTAAGGGTATTTTGTAATGTTTCATTCTTTTATTTTAGGTATATAAATCAAGAGGGGTTGGCATCCAGGTCTATTCAATTTTGGCGACATCCCACTCTCTTTTTCTTCTTCTTCTCTCTCTCTTTCTTGTTGAAACCTTTCAGCTTCTACTACTTTTATTTACAAAACATACATCAGAATTAGTTATCAACAATTTCTACTTGGTATCAGAGCAAGCCGAAGGTTTCTTGAGTTGCTCTATCATGCAGTCCTAGATGATATGAGAGGCTAATCGAAGACCTCAGGTAAGTTCAGTTTTTGAATTTTTTGGTGGATTTGTTTTGCCTTGTAACTGGTATAGGGTTTTCCATGAAATTTAGGAAGAACTAGAAAAAGGGGGAGAGTCCTATTTTTGTAGGACTCTTCAATTTTGACCTAGGAAGTGGCGCTCTAATTTTTTAGGGTTCCTTAGAGTTTTCTGAAGGGGGCGGTTCAAGTCCCACCTATTTTGGAGTCCTCTGGAGGGAGTGGCTGCTTCTTCTCTCTCTTCTTCCGTCCCGCGGAAAGGGAATCTTTTGTGAGATGATCTAAGTACCTGAAGGGTGTCTGTGATGCCTGAAGAGATTTATTTCATATTATTTCATCTTAAAGTAATCTTCTAGCCCTTTTTTGGGAATTATAGAGGGTCACAGAGTTGAAAATAAATCGGGGAGTGAAATGAGACTAATGAGAGGAGTGTCAAAGACCTTTTCGGGGCTGGGACCAGCACTACAATTAAGTTAGATGGTACAAACTATTTAGAATGGTCACAATCTGCAAAGATGGTCATTGGTGCTCATGGGAAGTTGGGGTATATCAATGGTGAGGAAGTGAAACCTGAGACTGATAGCTCCCGGTGGGTACAAGAAAATTATGTGGTAATAATTTGGTTATGCAATTCTATGCTGCCCTATATAAGTAAAAACTTTTTGTGGGCAAATTCAACTAAGGAAATTTGGGATGGGATTGCAGAAACCTACTCACAGATGAAAATGTTGCTATGGCCTATCAGTTGAGAAACCAGGTTATTGCTACTAGACAGGGAGATAAACCTATTGTTGTTTATTTTTTGGCCCTTAAAACCCTATGGCAGGAGATTGACCTTCTAGAGACAGTGGTTTGGGAAACCACTTAGGATGCAGTTGCCTACCAGAACCTCTTAGAGAAGAGTAGAGTCTTCGAATTTCTTGCTAGTCTTAATCCCGAATCTGACATTTCAAGGCAACATATCCTTTCCAGGGATAGTGTCACTCTCTCTCAGGCATATGCCTTTGTATCAGGGGAAGAGAGGCGGAATGTGATGATAAGGAATTCGGGTCTTGAACAGTTAGTTATGATCAGTACTGTGAAACCTAAACAGAGTGGAGACCGGGGTGGCAGTGAAATCAAAAAGATAAGAAAGATCTTATCTGTGACTACTGTAAGAAGACTAAACACACAAGAGATGCCTACTGGAAGCTTCATCCTTACCTCGTGTTGAATAGACTCAAAAACAAGAAGGAAAAGGTTAACATGGCAGTCACTGGTGACTTACCTTGCCCCCCTACTACAACTACTTTGGAGTCTGTTGCAGCTGTTGCAGTGAGGGCTGAACTTGAGAGATATGGGCAATTACTAAATCAGCAAGATACAATCAGCCCTAATCCATTATCAAGTGGACAGCTAGGTACAGGTGGTTCTGGTGGTGGGCATTCTACTTCCTTTGCTCATACAGGTAGTTCACATGCTACTGCAAACTATGTTTCTACTACAAGTAAGGAGAGACCTCCTTATATTATAGATTTTGGAGCCTCAGAGCATATGACCCATAGTTCCACTATTTTCTCTTCTTACCAACTCTACTATGGCAGAGATAGAGTTTTCACAGCCGATGGATCCCATGTACCCATTGCTGGGAAGGGATCTGTCAAGATTATTGATTCCATTTCCCTATCCTCTGTCCTTCATGTACCTAGATTGAGTACTAACTTATTATCTGTTAGTAGTTTAACTAAGAACTTAAATTGCTCAGTGACTTTTTCTCCTAGCCATTGTGTTTTGCAGGATTTGGTTTCAAAGAGGACGATTGGGAGTGGTCGTGAGGTAAATGAAATCTACCTTCTAGATGTGCTTCCTCATCATCAGAGTCATCATGTAAGCAGGGATTTTGAGTCAGAGTCTGTAGGTCAAATTATTCTTTGGCATAATCATTTGAGACATTTGTCTTTTCCTTCTCTGCATTTCTTGTTTCCAAAGTTATTTGAGTCTGTTATTTTGTCTAGCTTAGAGTGTGAAAGTTGTTAGCTTAGAAAACATTATAACATTCGTTTAAAGCTAGTAATAAAAGGTGTTCATCTGCTTTTGATGTTATTCATATTGATGTATGGGGACCATACCATGTTCCTTATATGGGTGGCCTACCGATGCTTTCTTTTATTTGTGGATAATTTTTCCTGGTATTCTTGAATTTACTTGATGAGGTACCGTCATTAGTTTGACAGTTTCATTAGATGCTGCTAACAGAGTTTGGGGTACGAGTGAAGGTGTTCAAATCAGAAAATGCCAAGGAATATTTTGAGAAAAACCTTGCTTTGTATCTATTAGAGTATGGAATAATTCATTGGAGTAGTTGTTCTTACAGTCCACAGCAAAAAAGAAGAACAGACACATTGTTGAGATTGCGAGGAGCATGATGATCACATCTATTGTTCTGGTTCGTTTTTGGGGTGACACAGTTCTCATAGCAGTCTTTCTGATTAATAGGGTGCCTTCTCATGTTCTTGGGTTTAGCACCCCAATCAGCCTCCTTTTTCCTGAGGGGGAGATGTTCTACATCCCGCTCAGGGTTTTTGGTTGTTTTTGCTTTGCTCATGTTCTTGGTCCCCACCGTTCGAAGCTTGATCCAAAGGAAAAGAAGTGTGTTTTCTTGGGTATGCAAAAAATCAGAAAGGGTACTGTTGCTATGATCCAATCTCTAGGAATCGGTATGTTACTATGGATGTCACATTTTTTGAGTCGCATCTTTTTTCCCGAAGGGTTCTTCTTAAGGGGAGTATTTGGGGAAGGAAGTGAGCAGTCTATTCCTCTTTTGGTTCTAATCCTTGTATCCACTCTTGTGTCTAATCCTCCTATATCACCTATCTTACTACTTCCCTTGTATCCTGTCTCTCAGTGTTACTCACGGTAGCGCCTACGACTTTATAGGGAGGTTGATTCCACTGTAGAAGAACACACATCACTTCCTATTGGTTCCTTGGAGACTCCAAATTCGCCTGACACAGACTCAGGTATTCCTCTTGATCCCTCTAATGTTCTAGTTCCTATTGATTCCACTAACCCCATTACAGATGACCTGGACCTTCCTATTGCACTCAGAAAAGGGAACAGAAAGTGTATTGCTCATTGTATTTCATAGTATCTCTCCTACAATGGACTTTCTCCTTCTTATTGAGCCTTCCTTTCTTCCCTCGACTCTGTGTCTATACCAAGGGTGTTAGTGAGGCTCTCTCCAAACCTGAGTGGAAGACAACTATGCAGGAAGAAATGGAAGCCTTAATTAAAAATCAGACATGGGAGATTGTGGATCTACCAGAGGGCAAGGAAACTGTTGGATGCAGATGGGTTTATACAGTTAAATACAAAGCAGATGGAAGTATAGAAAACTATAAGGCCAGATTGGTTGCAAAAGGGTACATTCAAACCTATGACATTGATTACTTAGAGACATTTGCACCAGTTGCAAAAATGACTTTTGTTCGGATCCTTCTCTCTCTTATTGCTACATATTCTTGGTCCATTTTCCAACTTGATGTAAAAAATGTCTTTCTTAATGGGGATCTACAAGAAGAAGTGTATATGGATCTTCTTGTTGGTTTCTGCGGTGATGTTGAAAAGGGGAAGGTATGCAGATTGAAGAAGTCTCATTATGGTTTAAAATAGTCTCCTAGAGCATGGTTTGACAGGTTCAGGAAGGATTTGATTGCTTTTGGCTATACTTAGACTCAATCAGACCATACTTTGTTCATGAAGCGAAGAGGATCCTTGGTGTCAATTCTGATAGTTTATGTGGATGACATTGTAGTTACAGGAAATGACCTAAGTGAGATTGACAGTTTGAAGAAGAATTTGCACAGAGAATTTGAAATTAAGGATCTTGGGGAGCTAAGGTATTTCTTGGGCATTGAGGTTGCAAGATCAAAGCATGAAATTTTTATTTCTCAGAGGAAGTATGTTCTGGACCTTTTACAAGAAATAGGGAAACTTGGAACAAAGGCAGCCAGTACTCCTATTGATCAGGATCATAGAATTAATGCATCAGAAGGTGAGCTGGTGAAGGACATTTGGAGATATCGGAGACTTGTGGGGCGGCTGCTATACTTATGTATGACAAGACCAGACATCTCTTATGTAGTGAGTGTGGTGAGTCAATACATGCGTGCCCCATGAGTCCAGCATTGGGAGGCTGTTAACAAGATTCTTGCTTATTTGAAGGGACACCCAGAYAGAGGCATACTATTTGTTGACCATGGACAGTTGAAGCTAGAGGCTTACATAAATGCTGATTGGGAAGGATGCCTTGATGATAGGAGATCTACATCAGGAGATTGCACTCTTGTTGGGGGCAATCTAGTTTTGTGGAAAAGTAAGAAACAAACAGTTGTGGCAAGGTTAAGTTTTGTGGAAAATAAAGAGCCATGGCACATGGAGTTTCAGAGCTTCTCTAGATCCGTTCCTTGTTAGGAGAAATTGGTATTGAGGCGGAAGAACCTATGATGTTGTACTATGATAATCAGGCAGCCATTAACATTGCCCACAACCTAGTAAAGCATAACAGGACAAAGCACATTGAAGTGGACAGGCATTTCATAAGAGAAAGGGTGACTTCAGGGGAAGTTTGTCTCCCATACATTGTTTATGATTTGCAATTTGCTGATGTTCTTACAAAAAGTGTTGCAAGAAACAAGGTAGAGCATGATCTACGCAAGTTGGGAATGTGTGACATTTACTCCCAACTTGAGGGGGAGTGTGGAGCTTGGGCCGATTTTAAGTTATTGGGCCAGCTTTGTTTTATTTTTATTTAAGTTATTGAGTTAGGAAGTTATTGGGCCTTAGGCCCATTAGTTTATGTTATTTTAAGTTGTAATTGTTCATCTACTTAAAGTAGCCACCCTACTGTTCATCTACTTAAAGTAGCCACCCTACTAAGGGTATTTTTGTAATATTTCATTCTTTTATTTTAAGTATATAAATCAAGAGGGGTTGGCAGCCAAATCTGTTCAATTCTAGTGACATCCCACTCTCTGCTTCTTCTCTCTTTCTCTCTTACTGAAACCTTTCAGTTTCTACTACTTTTCTTCACAAAGCATACATCAGAATTAGTTATCAGCAGTTTCTACTCATATGAAAAATTTGAAAGCTTATTTTATTTTTATTTTTTGAAAAAAGTAAGGTAAATTTTATTAAAGAGAACCAGAATACAGAATACAATCAGCCCCTAAACAACTGAGGCCTAAAACCAAGAATACATTACAAGATATCACCAGCCATCAGGCTGGGCTCCCAAGACCCTTGGTTGAACCCCTTTCATAGCAGCAGTCCAAGAAACTAACTTCCCAAAAGTAAAGGAGATTAATTGATCCACTTTACTATGCTTATTCTTGAAGATTCTGCTATTTCTTACCGGCCAAATGGTATTGATTACTGTAGTAGGGGTGGAGGACCATACACTTTTTTGGTACCTTGGACAGTCCTCTCTGATCCCAACACCATAGTAGGTTGTACACAGTCGCTGGCATAGCCCAATGGAGATGCCAGTGGGACAGGAAGTGGTTCCAGATTGAAGTGGAGACAGAACAATGCAGAAATTGATGGTTACTATCTTCTTCCACTTGATTACAGAAAACACAAGACAGATCCTGGATCATGATTCCTCTCCTCACCAGATTCTTTTCGGTGAATTGGAGAGTGATCAGAAACGGGCCACGGAATGGCAACCTGCTTCACTTGTTGGAAAGACTCTTACCAATCCGAGGAGATCAGAAATCTATCCAACTTGACCAAAGTCAGATTTTCTTGGTTATTTGTCCAAGTATATTGCCCCCCTAAGAGAGGCAGATCTATTAATTCAAACTGATTAACAAAATTTGCAAAGCTTCTCATCTCCCTTGTCCTCCAGCTCTCTCACTTGCAGTCCTCTAGGAACCTAACTACGTCAAAATCCCCTCCCAAAACCCAAGGAATGTTGTGCCCCCTTCTCGCCTCGGCTAAATCCTCCCAAAATCTCCCTTCTTGAATTAACAGTTGGGCCATAAACATTGGTGAATAGCAACTGGCCATCCCCTTAAGCTCCAACACTATTGAAACTGAGAACTCTCCTCCACTCAGACCACTAGCTAGCAGCAACTGCAGCTCTTTCAAGCATTCTAATAAAGTCTCTTTCAGACAATTTTTGGATGGGCTTTCTCTCCCTAATTCAAAATTTGAAATTGGGGAGTTTTTCGAAGTGTTTCTGACAACCCACCCCCACTCTCGAAACGAGGTTTTTTCTTCTATGAATCTCTCGAAACGAGGTTGTAGCGAGGGTCCTGTCTTCTTCACAGGTTCTCTTCCAACTCCAGCTTCCATTTCTCTCAACAAGCCATCTTCTCCACTGGTTCCCGGCGACCCTTTCCCTCTGAAGCTTTCCACTTCATCTTGGATTGGAACCACCATCTCTCTCACCTCCGAAACATCCTGGCCCGGACCGCAACCTAAAGCCCTTTTCCTTTCCACCCCCTTCCTCTCCCTCTCCCTCTTTTCAAATTTGTCCATGGACAGTTTAGGACCCATTCTGCCTCAACCTTGGAAGGAAATATGAATGGAAAATAGTCTTCTATTAGTTTCTTAACTCTCACCCCACCCACTACACTCCAGCTTCCCGTTGCCCAGGTTTCCACATCTAGTGGGATTTTCCGGTCCAGAAAACCCACCAAACATCTCTGCAAAAATAGCTCCTTGCCCTAACTCCTTCAACCTCCGTTTCAACTACTGTTCTATCTCCAAGGTTCCTGATGGTGCGCAATCCGGCCGGTCCTATCTGTCAACGACATTACCTCTGAACGGAGCAACAGGGAACCTGAAACGGAGAAGATGAGGAAACTCCGGGGGGAACCCGGTGAGATTGCTCCGAAGCTCAAGTTTGTATTCTCTCAAAGGCAAGATAAAACCAGATGGCGCGAAGTTCACATCCCTTGTTCTTGGGGGGTAGGGAGCCTTTTATAACCACTTCGCGCACTCACTCCGAGGCTTCTGTCAGGTCGGGTATGATTACCCCTGTGCTTTTGCCAGTTCAGGTGTCATCACATCTACTGGGATAGAACCGCCACTGCTCCTTGTCGGAGCCGTCTTTGTAACTGGAGATGGCGGGGGTAGGTGGCGGTGGCAGGTGGCCGTTGGAATGCGGCTGTCAAGCGTCAGATCCCAAGTCAGTCAGGTGCGCCGCCCCTGGATACGGACTCCTTCGGTGTCAGGTACGGTTTGTTCAGTTCGGTGTCTGGGGGGCGAAGTGCTGGAGTGGTGTGTGAGGCGAAGTCTTGAGTTCGGACAGAGGTGTGGCCCGAACTGCCATGGGGCAGGCCAGTTTTGGTTGTTGCCATTTGTGTTCATAAGGCTCGGGGCCTAAGGGAGAGCTCGGTCTCCTTGTAGAGAGTTCGGACCGCTGGTTCCTCCTTTCAGAGCTCGCGCCTTGGCGAGCTGTTGGGTCGAGCTGTTGCCTTTGCCAAGTGGAGTGGTTACGAGGTCGGGCCAAATCTTCCTTCATCAATTGCCCCCCACTCCTCGTGCTAAGGGTCTTGCCCTGGCGCGGGGAGTTCGCAAGGTGGCGGGTGGATTTGTCCCGTACTTCGAATCGGTTGATTGATAACGCGAGGTGCGTCGCCAGGATTCTTTTGGATTTCTCGAGCGCCCAAAAGACGGGAGACGTGCCGATCTGCTTACAAATGCTAACTGACGTGACGGCGCGTGCCTTATTTCAAAATTCAAAAAGCGCACCGCTGGGAGATGCGACAACAGGCATCTTTTCAAATTTGAAAACGTGCTGCTGCCGCCTTTAATATGAGGAGACGTACGGTCAGTTTCGAGAGACGTGTGGCCAATCACGTCTTGGTCTCAGGAGACGTGCGGTCAGCGCGGCTGCGGGCCGTCGGATTGGCTTTGATCTAAGCCGTTGATTCTTGGTTACTGCGGGTATAAATAGTGGGGGACCCCAGTTGCTTTTGTCACTTCTGCGCTTTGCTTCTTGAGCTCGCGTCCAAGTTTCAACTCGCGTCCAAGCTTTTAGTTCGCATTCAAGGTTTTTTGCTCGTGTTCAAGTTCCCGTAGTCCGTTCAAGCCTTTTTCCGGGTGAGTACTTTCCTGGATCCATCTTCTCTCCATGATGTCTAGCTTGGAAAGCTCAGACGGTTCTTCAAATGGGTCAGATGCAGGTTCTACGAATCGAGTTGCACCCCCTGATGGTCCTAGCGAACTGGAGGTAGAGCTCGAGGAAGAGTTCGAACCCGTAGGCCGAGTCACCTCGGGTAGTTTGGCGTCCACCTCTCGTCGAGGTCGGACGTTAGACAAGTTTGGTCCCTCGACAATGACGCCTGAGGGGCTCCAATCCCTTATTACCTATTACAACTAGCTTGGGGAGTACGCCTACTTCATACCTTCGGGTAGCTTTCCTTGGGAACACGGTCCTGAAGAGATCGTGATATTCCGGGAGCAGCTCCCTGCGGGGCTGCGACTGCCTTTCCACCCCCTCCTTGTCGAGGTCTTGAACCACTTCGGCGTAACTGTCGGCCAGCTTCACCCGAACTCCATTCGTAACTTGGTGGGGACAATCTCCCTATTTTGCGAAYAGGGCTTKCCTTTAGACYTGGAGATCTTCTCTTCCATTTTAATGCTTAAGAAGCAAACGGGTCCCCTTCCCGGGCGTAGGCAGGCGTATTACCTGTCTCCTCGCCCGGGTTTTAAGCTTTTACATGAACTTCCCAACAAGGTCCCGGCATGGAAGCGGGACTACTTCGAGGTGCAAAGTGTATTGGGGTGGCCGTTTCAGACCGGGTGGGGGATGGCCGCCCCTGACTCCGGTGTTACGCTTGATAAAGAGATGGTGAAGGGCCTCCAGCAATGGGCACGGCCTGGGCTAAAATGCCATCAGTATCTGACGGAGGCCAAGCTCATTGTGGCCGGCCTGAGTTCGGGTAGGTTCCTTACTCTGAGGTTTTTTGTTTTGCTCTATTCTTTTGTTTTTTCTGATGCCGAACTCTTTTTTGCAGGTGTGATGGGCTCAGAAAGGACTCGTGGTGGGCACCTGTTTCAAGGCATAAAGAGGAGGAAGCGAGTCGCCAAACGAACTCGTGCCGAGCTGCCCCGAGATAAGGAGCCTGAGGTACCAGACTACCCGTCAGAGGATCCGCCCAGGGAGCCCGAGATGGCTCCTCCAATGCAAGAAACGGCAGGGGCCCCTTATGCTGAGACTACTTACACGGGGGCTCCCGCTTACTCTAGGTCTGCTTATACGCGAGCAGGGCCCTCAGGCTCGGGAGCCTAAGGGGAATTCAGGAGCGTGTTGTCGCCGAACCACACTCTTCAGAAGAGTAGGGAGAGCACTTAACCTGAGGAGGTCGCGGCATGGACCGATCTTCCTTTGAACCAGGTGGCCTGTCGTGCTGCCACTCATGCCATGGTGGTAAGTCAGATTTCTTGTCGGGCTTCTTTGCTTTTATCCCTCTCGCTGTCGTTCTTTTAATCACTTGTTCTTTCCTTTTGGTAGGTGAACTCTTCTATCCATGCCTTGGCGGCCCAGGTGGAGARGAGCTCGAGGCAGGCGCGAGCTGCCGAAGAAGGTTTCCGTGCTGCCGAGGCGACTTCCCGAGCTGCTGAGGCAGCTACTCGCGCTACTGAGGCGGCTGCTCGCGCTGCACAGACTAGGCAGGCGAGGTCTCAGAGAGATGCCGAGGCCATGGGAGTCGTTGTGAAGCATATGGCGGACCTGAGGCTGGATTTGCAGCATCAGGTTGAATAGCTTCAAGAGGACACAGATCTTTTCCCAAGGCATTGAGGACGCTAAGAAGAAGTACGTCGATGAATACATCGCCTCGCCGCGCTTCGATGACCTGATGGTGGACTCGTACAGAAAGGACTTTAAACTAAGCCGGTGGATGATCCGGAACACATACCCCGAGCTTGATATTAGTGCAATATCCACTTTGCGCATTACTCAGGAGATGGCCGACGCTGTTGATGGTGAGCCGGACTCCGAGGGCGAGGCAGGACCTTCGGGTGTTGTTGAAGTGCCTTCTGATGAAGAATAAGTACCTCCGGGCCTGCAAGCTCGATATATATATATATATTTTGAAATGTACACTCTTATTTTGAAATGGAATGACTTTCTTTTGGTTAAGTGTTGGTTGTTCTTTATCCCGAACTAACCGTATTTGCCGAACTGACCATATGCCCGATCTGTTTCTTGCCCGGGTTACTGCACTCGCACGGCCGATTTTGATGTTTAATACTTAGTCTCTAAGATGCCGATGTCCCTATTAGTTCGTTGTCTCCACTTCGCCTGAGCCTTTGGCTGACACTTTTCTTTGCTTGCCTATGCCGAGGTTCCTTCGTTAGCTCGGCATCCTAGCCCTTAGGCTCTGGTAGCGATTTTGTCCACTTCGCTTGGTGGTCTATAGGTAGTATCGCCTTAAGTTAATGATGTTCCACGCTCGGGGTACTTGTTTGCTCTCTAAGGTTTTGAGCTCGTATGCCCCCCGAGCGCTCTCTTTACTCTGTAGGGCCCTTCCCAATTTGGTCCAAGTTTTCCCACGCCGGGTTCAGCCACCATGATCATACGGAGAACCAGGTCGCCGACGCGGAAGCTCCGCTTCTTTACTCTGGCATTGTAGTACCGAGCTACTTTTTGTTGGTGGCCGCTGTCCGGATGTGCGCGAGGTCTCTTACCTCATCCAGTAGGTCGAGGTTGGTACGTAACTCAACTCCGTTTGTCTGATCGTCATATGCTTCCAGTCGCAGTGTAGGTATTTCGATTTCCGCCGGGATTACCGCTTCAGTGTTGTAGGTGAGTTAAAGGGGGTCTCTCCCTTGGCGGTTTTTTCCGTAGTTCGGTGAGCCCATAGAACACTTGGTAGTTCGTCTGCCCACAAACCTTTGGCTCAGTCTAATCGTGCTTTCAGTCCGCGGAGGATGGCTCTGTTCATTACTTCTGTCTGACCGTTTGCCTGCGGGTGTGCGGCCGATGTGAAGTTCTGACGAATTCCCATATCTTGGCACCATTCTTGGAACTTGATATCATCGAACTGCTTTCCGTTGTCAGAGATCACTACCCGAGGTAGCCCGAAGCGACATACTATGTTCTTCCAAAAGAAGTTCTGTATGTTTCGGGCTGTAACTGTAGCCAGAGGTTCAGTTTCTATCCACTTTGTGAAGTAATCTACTGCCACCACTAGGAACTTTCTCCCACCTGTTGCTGGCGGGAATGGCTCCAGGAGGTCGATGCCCCATTGCGCAAAGGGCCATGGACTGGTGAGGTACTTGAGGTCGGCAACAGGCTGATGGTGGATATTGGCATGCTTCTGACACTTGTCACATTTTCTGACGACCTCTGCTTCATCGCTGGCCAGTAGTACCCTTGTCGAAATGCCTTTTGAGCGAGGGCTCTGCTCCCAAGTGTCCGCCGCACAGACCTTCATGAGTGTCGTGGAGCACGAGCTCGGCTTCGGTAGGTCGCAAGCAACGCAGGTAGGGCAGCGTGTAGGACCGTTGGTACAGCCGTTCGTCTATTATGACGTATTTGGCTGCCTGGCGCTGCACCTTCTTGGCTGCATTGGGTCGATCCAGCTCGGCTCTGCTTCAAGGACGGGAGCGACCTCCTCTGC
>NW_010729237.1:762517-781337 GCF_000365185.1 Nelumbo nucifera | reverse complement strand
TTCATCTCCATCTTTCAAACAAGGAAAGAGTGGGTGATAACAAAGTTCAACCAAGAAAAGAGTGCTATCAGTGCTATCAGTGTTATTTTTATTCATCTCCATCTTTCAAACAAGGAAAGAGTGGGTGGTAACAAAGTTGAACCAAGAAAAGAGTGCTATCAATGTTATTTTTTTTAAGATAAAAAAAAATTTATTAAAACAAAAAAAAGAAGATTACAAGAAAGGTGATAAGCAATCACCTAAAAAGAAAAACCATCCCAAACCAACATCCTCACAGGCAAAAACAAACCCAAATCGGCCCAAACTAAAATAAGACCCAACTATGAAATCCCTTACCCATGACAGTACATATAAAACCGAAAAGACAAAAGAAACCAAGATATCAATCCAGCCCAATGCCCAAAAATTACCTAAACAAAACTTCCGACCCCAGGATACCGATTCAAGCATCTATCAGTGTTAATACTGTACAGGAAAGTCTTCCTTCAAAGGTTGGACCTATTCTACAGGCCAAAGTGTTGGAGAGTTTGTCTTTTTCTGCTGATCTGGAGGATGTGGTTGCTAACTGTGGGAAAGAAAAAAAGTCGGGAAATCATTACAGCATCAGAAGGGGTGAAGCAAGAGCACACTTGGTTTGTTTGCTGTGGAGAGGTAGGGTCTGTTCTTCCCTTATCTATGATTGAGGAAGAGACGGTAGCAGAAGATCAAATTGTTAGGGATGAAGTTTGCTTGTAGGAGTTTGATGCAGTTTCTCTTCCGGTTGTCTCTTTGACGTCAGTGCGAAGATCAAACACCCCTGAGGGAGTTGATGTAAGTAATCGAGCAGGTAAGAGTTCTGAGGTAGCTTTCTCAGAAATTTTGGTGGGGAAATTAGGAAAAGATCTTGGTAGGAAGAAGCAGGGAACAAGAAAAGGTTATTGAGACAGTATAATTCCTTCTCAAAATCCTCGGTGAATTCTAGGAAGACAAGTGTACCAATATTGGGCATCTGATTCACATTACCAAAGTATTCTCCAGGTTGAAAGATGGGCTCATAAGTGCAGGCCCAAGCAGCAAATTCAAGAGAGTATATATAAGGAAACAATTGAAGGATAAAACTTGCTTAGAGACACTATGTTGAGAATCTCTCGAACTTTTTTCTAGTTGGTGGTGATAAGGGTGATAATCAGCAGTTTTCACTGAAGAGGTTTTGGCAAAGAAGGGGCTGTTGGGGAAAGAGGATGGTTCAGAAGAAGATGTTGAAGCTGAAGATGAAGGAATAGAGTTGGATAGAGTTCGAAAAATTGAGCAAAAGGTGGACGAGAAAAAAGTGGTGGAAACTGGACTCCAAGTTGGTAAGAAGTTGGGCTTATTGGTTTTAGGAGGGGTCGAGGGGAAGAATACACTAGAGGAACATTTCAGRAATTAAGAGTTACAGTTTCCATTGAATGCTGAAAGCCCTACCTAGTGATAGTTTTGAGTATTTTGTTTAGGAAGATATTCTGTTGGTTGGGTATTTTTGTTTTTGTTTTATTGAGGGTTGCATGCTTCAGAAACAAGTTGGGGGTTAATTTTCTGAGGGTTAAAAGTTAGAAGTTGTTAATTCTTTTGTTTGGGCTTGGGAGCTTTTGCTTTGCTTGGGTGTTTTGCTTTTCTTAGTGGGTGATATCTTATCACCATTATTGTACCTTTTTTCTTTTTCTTAATAAAATTACTTTTTATTTATTACCCAAAAAACGTTTTATTAAGAAAACATTACAGAAACTTATACAATGAGGCTTCCCATAGAGAGGTGCGAGATGAAGCTCAGTTAGAATTCAGATTACAATTGAGCCCAAAATAGATTCTCCCTACGCACCCTTTGCTTAGCTAAGCAATCAGCTATCCCAAAACAGAATTAAACGAAACTTGTACATGGTGTCAATCACTTCAACTCCTAAATTTGGCCATAGAGCCATGTCTATACAACACTATATTCATAAATTCTTTCAAATCTGACTAGCCCGTCCAAGCCCTAATCTGACCCAACCAAAGCTTGAGCCCAGGCCAAGCTGTATTGGGCTAAGCACCTTGGGCTGGGAAGTTGTACTTGCACCAACTTATCTTGTTGGCTGGCTCTATCACCCTTCCTCACATACTTTCTGATTTGCAGTTTGCTGATATTTTCACCAAGATGATGACTTGGACAAGACACTTATTTTTCTAGTGGACAAACTGATGTTGATGCTTCTACATTAGTTTGAGGGGGATTGTAGAGTGGACAGGTGGTAAAATTGTAATTTTACCTTTTCTACATTTATTTGTAAAATATGTTATAATTGACTGTTTTGCATCCTCTTGCCTTGAAGAACAGCAGTGTTATTTCATTTAATATAATAATATATTGATCCTATTGGGGTGGGGGTCAATGACTTTCATGACACCCCATTATTGCCTTCTCCTCCCTTTCTCTTGTTTGAACTTTAACAGAAAGGAGATCAACTGGATTGTCAACCATATGACTGACACATGGATAGAAAGCATCAACCATGTGTTCTTGGACTTTGAAGCAAGAGCAGATTCCAAAGCTTGATGCCAACAGTAATGATTTCATGTGCCAAAAAGGATCATAATGATTTGGACAAGACAGATGAGTGAGGAAGGTTGAAGAGTTGTTATTGGGGCAATTGGTTTTAGCTTGGTGTTCAGAATTTGTTAATGTTGGTTTCTATTGGGGCTTTTACTTTGTCTAGCTTGGTTATTCTCTTTAATGAAAATTTTATTTTATTTTCTAAAAAAAAGCTATTTAAGATATACAATTGACCTATAAGTAAGTGTTTGTTGGTCAGATTTGATAATTTGTCAGTTTCTCCTTGGACCGATGAAATCTGCAAGACCCAAGTAGGTATAGGAGCTGAAACTTTTTATGAAATTTTGTGTGCAGACTCAATGTAAATATATATGCGTTGACTTCATTTGAAGAAGTTTCCAGTTTGGGAACAAAATGATGAAAATCCTTCTCTATCAATGAAGAAAAGACCTAAAAGTTCTGAAACATAGGGTTTTAGTTGGAACTTTTTAGTGAAATTTGGTAGGATGATATATAACAGAGAAGAATGAGAGGTGACTATGTTTGAAAGGGATCTAAGATGGTCTTGTACAAAAAAGATGAAAATTTCCCAAAGAGAAAAAACTGAGAAAGTTGAAACTAGAAGTATTGAAAGAAGGGAGAAATTTACTCGGGTTATTTGGAGGGTCCCAAGGAGCGATTTGAAGTTTTAATGAGAATTAGAAGAGATGCTAACTAGAGAAATATTTTTTTTTTTTTTGATAATGATACTAACTAGAAGACTTTAATAAAACCTGTAATAAAGAATTAAAAGAGAAGAGAGAATATAGAAAGAAGAGATAAAAGGAAAAAAGAGAAAACAAGGGCTGTGTTGAGAAGAAACACACAAGGAAGACTTGCACCATTTCAGACTTCAGAGAACTCTTTTAATTCATTTTCTGTTTAAAATATGGCTTACAAGATTAGGGCTTTGGTTATTGATCACCTGATTACAGAATTTCCACCAGCCCGAAGAAAACATCATAATTCCTGGTATACTTATACTACTGCTATGAAGCATTATATGTGATGAAGGAAGATTTGGCCCGACCTCTTGACCATCCAACACGTGGCAGAAGCAACAGCTTGGCACAGCAGCACGCTCGAGGTGCGAGCTCCGAGAGGAGGAACCAGCAGTCCGAGCTCCCCAAAAGGAGCCCAAACTCCCCCTTTTACCCCGAGCCTTACGAGGAACGCAAGGGGCAAAAACCCGAACTGGCCCGCCCTAGGGCAGTTCGGGCCACACCTCTACCCGAACTCAAGACTTCAACTCGCACACCACCACAGCACTTCGGCTCCAGGCCGTCGAACTGAACAACCGTATCTGACACCAAAGGAATTCGTATCCTGAGGCGGCACACCTGACTGACTAAGGATTTGACGCTTGACAGTCGCACTTCAACGGCCACTTGCCACCGCCACCCCTAGTCACAGAGACGGCTCCGACAAAGAGAGCAGTGGCGGTTGTCTGCCCCAGCAGAGGTGACGACACCCGAACTGGCAGAAGTGCAGAGGTAATGATGCCCGACCTGACAGGAGCTTGGGAGTGAGTGCGTGAAGTGGTTATAAAAGGCTCTCTTCCCCCTAAGAAGGAGGTATGTGAACTTTGCGCCATCTGGTTTATTATCTTGCCTTTGAGGATACTAACTTGAGATTCGGAGCACTCTCACCGGGTCCCTCCTCGGAGATACTCACTTTCTTCCCCGTTTCAGGCTCCTTCTGCTCCAGCCAGAGGCAAGATCATTAACAGCTAGGACCGACCGAATTGCGCACCATCAATATGCAACTTAAATACACCCAAATAACACAAGTATCGGGGATTCTTTTGAAAACTAGCAAGGTCTGGTTAATTGGGGAAATATTCTTTTAGCACACCCATGGTAATGTGTCATGACATGAAGCTCCTAAACAGCAAGTTTTTCCTGGTTAATTTGGGTCAATGAGGGAATCTGGATTAAGTAAGCAGCAACTAAAAGAATAATGTCTTGTCCACATTGTTGTGAATAAAGCATTCTGACAGGGTTTCTAGAAAGGTTCCAAAATAGGGGTTTTCAAGGCCTACTATTATTTCCCATAACTTGGTGCATTTCAAACATGTAAAATTCACTTTTTTAACAGGTTTCAATATTCTAGACACAATCACAACATTCGATCAGAGTTAGGGTTAGAATTTTATGGTTTCCAAGTACAGGTCTTAGCTTTTTTATCCTTGATATCCATGCTAAGTCATCATAGGAGTTAGGACAAAGTGTGCTCTAGCCTGGGCTGTTTTGAAACTTCACATGTATGACACGTTAGCATGGGTGTCAGGTAAAAGAGTAAGGGTTTTTAAAAATAATATCAATAAAAGTAATATATTTAATATCAATATAAGTAATATATATTTAAAAATTTTTAAAAATAGGTTAACTTTTTAAAAATAATATCAATAAAGGGCAAAAACATTGTTCATCTTTTTCTTCTTGCCATTTGTTCGCCAAAACCATCGTCCGCCTTCGCCCACCTCTGCCTCCTCCTCCAACAATGTTGCCGGAGGTGGTCGAAGGCAGAGGTGGCAGTGGCAGCGCTGGTGGTCATTCCTCTGCCCGTCGCCACCGCCACCTCTGTCTCCACCCATCTCCGGCAACGTTGCCAAAGGCAGAGGCAGAGGTGGGCGGAGGTGGCGGCGTTGGACAGAGAAACCACTTGCGCCGCCGCCACCTCCGACAATGATGTCGGAGGCGAAGGCGGCAACGGATGGTGGTTCTGGTGAATAAATGGCAAGAAGAAGAAGATGAACAGTATTTTTGCCCTTTATTGATATTATTTTTAAAAAGTTAACCTATTTTTGAAATTTTTTAAATATATTACTTTTATTGATATTAAACCCCAAAAGAGTAATTGCAAATTTGCAATCAATATTCTTTTAATTAAAAAGATAAATAAAAAACTGAAGTTTTCAAAACAACCCAGGCTGTTTTTTTTTCCACAAAAAGCCAAGCTTTTCTCCATAGGTGCACAGTGATCACTTTTTGGTAGAAAGATGGATCTTCTGGTTCAGGGGTTCGAAGGGTAGGAAAAAGGGGTGCCAAATCTGGTGGTGTTGGCCTTTGCTTATGGTTAGTTGCTTTATGTTCTTAATAAAATTGACAGGCGAGGAAGTCAATGTGCCGAATCAAGCATGTACTCACTGAGAAAGCCCTCGGAGAGCCTGATCCTAGGAGGGCTGCTGAAATGAAGAGGATGATAAATGCTTTGTAATGTCTTCCAATCTGCATTTCTTCCCTCCTGATGTAGAAAGGATTTCCCTTGATTTTGCATAGGGCTAGTATCTCTTTCAGCAAGCTTTATCCTGTTAATTTTGCAGGTTTCCTAGTTTTAGCTTCAATTGTTAAGACATCATTGGTTATGATCCAGCAGCGCTGAGCCTTTTGAAACAGAACTTGGTATACCAGAAATTGACATCAAAAGTAGCTTTATTTTTACCCCAAATCTGGTCAGTCACCTGCTGACCCTAGATCTGGTCCCGGGTCAAAAATTGTTGAATTAGTTAGTCACTTATTGACCCGGGCACTTGTTCTATTAAATGGTTTTTGGCCATTTTTTTATTTTTTATTTTTTTAAATTAGAATAGACTGTCCATTTGAATCAGACAGTCAAACTGTCGACCTAAAAACTGTTGGCCAAAACGATTTTGATTTCGGGCCGGTTTTTAAAACCTTGATTTTCTAGGAAACATTTGTCCCCATAAATGCATTTACTCATCGTATAGGTCCAGCATATGGGATAACTGCAATTGTTAGTTTGGATGATCTGGGTAGTGTGATAGTGTCTATTATGAGATAATACTATATTCAGTCGAAAACCACATCGAGGGCATCAGCAATCCAAGACACTGTAAAAGCATAAAAACGGTAATTAGGTCTGGCCGAAATGATTTAGGACGTCAAACATCTTTGACCATTGTCGTTATATGCTTTATAGAGTTATGGCTGCTGTTAGGGCTTCTAGATCCGATTGAATTCAGATAGGGGATAATTGGGGTAATTTGAATCTGACTGGGTAAGAATCTGGGGTATCCCAAGCCCATTTATCTGATGGATATGTGAAAAATATATTTGAATTCGATTAGTTTATATATTATATATCCAGTTATCCGATTTGAATTCAATTTGATTCAAAATTCAATAAATCTGTTAATTTAGAATGAATCTATAAAATTAAGTATAAAACAAGACACTTTGTATTATATCTTAATTGTAAAAAAGAATTAAATTAATAAATTTTAAAAACAGTTGAATAGTTATATATTTATGTGTAAGTATATATAATCAAATTAGATCCTTAGATTAGATCAAGCAATATCCAAAGTAAATCCAACTCATAAATTAACATAATATTAAGTCGGATTAAATCCGAACCCATTTGCAGTTCTAGTCCAGTCTTTTGTTTTTTGTTTTTTGTTTTTTTTTTTGAAGCCAAATTAAGATGATTTAGCGCTTTTTTTTCTCTTGGTATTGATTTACTAAGTGTATAAGCAATTAGCCATCGATTCGGCATCATTTTATGACATTTTATGATTGTATCATCTACCAATCATGATCAATTGAACGCTTATTAAATATTATGCACTTTTCTAAAGACATGAAATCACTAAACGTTAGAAAAAAAAAGGGATAATAGCAGATAAGGGCAACTTTTTGCCCTTAATATCAATAAAAAATACTATTTTTATATAATAACTAAAATGGGGTATTTTTTGGGGGAAAATATCAAATAAAGGCAGTGTTTCCTCTGCCTCTGTGTAAGTTCTCTGGCGATCGTAAACTTCAAGGCTTGATAGCAAGACATATTCAATAAATGTAGGGGACTAAACGTAGCAACTGAGAAGCAGGGCTTGGGAAACAAATTCGATCTAAGAAAACAAGAAAATCAATCATTTCAATTGGGCTGCTATCTACACATCTCAACTTCCATTAACGTTGAAATCAAAATACCCATCCATGGAGGTTATACTATACTACACACCCCCCTCTCCCTTGTGCACGTAAAGAAGAAACCCAGAATACATCGATTGATGTGAACCCAGCAAAACTACCAACGTTGGAGGAAGTATTGGCATACCACGATTATTTGCATCTGAAGCACAGATCTATAAACTATAGGCCATGGCCATGAGGAGGTCCATGAACCTGAAGACAATCAACAGTGACACTGCCCTTGTTTGAAAGGGCAGTCGACACTATTGGTTGTCTTCCTCCTCTGCCTTCTTTCCCGCCTGGGCAGTCCATGGGAACGCCTCCTCTACCCCCTCCTGTGCCGTAGAAGCGGGGGTGAATAGAGAGGCAGAGGAAGAAGACGAGCGACTGCCCCTTTTTTATATTTTTCCAATAAAAGTTACCCTATTTTGATTATTATGTAAAAATATTACTTTTTATTGATAATAAGGGCAAAAAGTTGTCCTTATCTGCTAGAATCCAAAAAAGAAAAGAAAAAGAATGATTGCTTAACCTAAAGTGACTTTTTTTAAGGAAGAAGCATGTTGGTTGAAATCATTTGCTAATTAGGCTCCATTTGGGAAAAGTGCAAATACAAAACCAAGCCTTGGGGAAAATCTAATATTCAAGAAAACATTGATTGGCAGAAAAAAAAAAAAAAGCATATCTTCATTCATTCACCAGGACCAGATACTGAAATTCTTGCACATCCATGATTTGGTCTGTGAGATCAAAGTATATAATCTGCCCCTTTTTACATGTTATATAAGCTAGGCTATACGCCATACAACTGAAAAGGAAAATTACTAGAGGTGAAACTTGGGTTGGGTTGAGTATTTGTTAAATTTTGCATAGGCCCGAAGCAAAGGGAAATGGTTTCATTGTTGGGTTGATTTTCAAAACATTAAAAATAGTGCTTGAATTGGGCTTGGGTTGGCTTAGCTAAATTGAGAATGTCGTTGAAATGGTTTGATTTCTTGTAGTTTATACGCCAGGACAAGTAGAGAAGGAAGAGAGGGACAAAAGAAGAGAAAGAAGGAAAAGAACGAAGGCTAAAAAGAATCGTCGAACCAGAGAGAATGAGCTCTTAGCCTATTTGTTTATTATATAGGTTTTCAAACAATGTACAAGGACTATCATGCCCTTACCTAAGTAAGGGACATATAACTTAAAGCATGATTAAAAGGTCTAATTACAATTTAAATGAGTATAATGATCAAAAGACTCTTGACTTGTTGACTCTAACACTTCCCCTCAACTTGGAGGTATATGTCATATAGGCTTAGAATATATGTAACTCAACCCCTAAGTAAATAGAGATCTTCCCATTGATTTTTTGAGTTCAAATGTTCTGTATTGATTCTTCCACCCAAAACCTCTTTTTTTTTTTCTTATCAAGTGATTCTCTCATGGAAGACTAGGTTAGATGAAATATGAACAACAGCCTCATAGGGTTGTTCACTTAATACCAATTCTCCTGTGGGAGGTTCTTTAACCATACTAACTCACTAGTATGGGTCATGGTTCTATACTTAGCTTCAACATTGCTCTTTGTCATAACCATCTGCTTCTTATTCTTCTATGTTACTAGATTTTTCCTTAGAAAAGTACAATATCCTTTGGTGGACCTTCTATATGAGCCAACCAATTTATATCAATATAGTCTTTTATTTTTAGCTTTGCACTAGACTTATATAATAGTTCCTGGCCTTAGTGCTCCCTTCAAGTATTGCACAATTGTAATAAATACGTTCTAGTGAGGCACTCAAGGGTTTTGTATAAACTAACTAACCCATTGACTATGAAGGAGATATTTGATCAAGTGATAATCTGATAGTTTAACTTGCCCACTAATCTTTTGTACTAGCCAGGATCAACAAACAATTTATCTTCATAAGTGCTTAATTTAGTATTAAATTCTATAGATGTTTTAGTTGGTTTAGCACTTCAAGAATATAATTTCTTTAGCAAGTACTAATATCATGCCCAATCTAGCAACTTCTTTACCAAAGAAATACTTTAACTTTCTATGATCTTTTGTTTGGAGTGATCTCGTAGGGAAGATTTTAATCTATCAGTTCCTTGTTTATTAGTGCTAATTATAACAATGTTGTCTAGATATAACACCAATAGAATCTACCCAACTTCAAAGGCATAGCTGAATATTGAGTGATCAATTTTGCCAAACCAAAAATGTGGACATTATTTCAGCCCATAATTTGCCTTTTTAAGTGAGACCTTACAATCCTCCCCTGAGCAACAAACCTTGGTGATTGTTGTTGACCTAGGTAGCTTAACCCAAGAGGGGGAGAATTGGGTCCTATTGGTTTACCCCCAACTAAAGCCATTTTGAAATTCAAGGGCTATTCACAGATGACAAAGAGCAATAAAAATATAGTGCTTATGTGATAGAATAGCAGTGTATAAGGAATATAGAAAAGCTTAAGGAATGACCATAAACAATCAAGAAAACACAAACTTTGTAGAAGTTTGTCCAACCTAGGCTCATCCTCTCTTCAATAACACCACCTAAGAATTTCCACTAGCTCATTTGAACTTCCCTAGTGCAAACAAAACCTTTGCAACCAATTGGACTTCCCAAGTGCCAACAAGCCCTTTACAATTGTTGGGCTTCCTAGGTACCAACTAGACCTTCAAGTGCATAGACTTAATTGGTGCTATCCCAATTACTACTCTCAAGAGAAAAGTAAGTAGTCAACTACTAGGTTCTTATAGTTGTAATCCGTTGAGCTTTGTGTCATGATTGTCCTTTAACTACAAACATTTCATCCATATTGGGAATGTTAGTATCATGATTGCTACAAAATAAAGAGACTTCATTCAACAAAAGTTTCCATCTATTATCTTACATCATTTGTAATCGTTTATTAAAAATCTTGACTAGTTTTATAGCATTAATGATATCCCGGTCTTCTGTTTCAATGTTTGTGATAATTCATTTGTGATTCTCAAAGTATGTTCATCAAATGTAAAATAAATGCAAAATCAAATTATTGTATTGAATGAAAGAAGCCCTTAGCCTTAACTTTTTTGCTTTGAATTTGAACCATGTTTTATAATAATCTCTAATATATCAATCACTAGAGAAAACATGAGAATTAAATTCATAGATGATGATTGTCAGTTGTCATATTAGAAAAGATATGAGGGTATAACCGTATAAGAATTACTTAACCTCTCATTATTTTAGTTTTTAAATTTTAAGTAGGTCCTAGGACAAGGGTGTCATTATTTGACCCCTTACTCATTACCAAAAAATTAATAAATTGAATTGCTACTATTTTATTTGAGTGGGGGCAGATTTGGAAAAAATTAAATCTTTTCACTACCATATAAATATTTTTCAACTTCCAATGGGGGCAATTGCCCACATTGCCCCCACTAACATATACATATATCCACATATGCATATACACATACATTTATATCAACTTTTAGTGTGGGCTGATTAACCAATTCAAGCCTGACATCCCAAGTGTATCAAATTTTAGTGCAGGCTAAGACTGGATTGAATAGATTGGGCTTAATGTCCAGTCTTGGGCCTAGGTTGAGCTTAAACTCGGCCCAACCTGAATGATTTGCACCCTTAACCAATCTTATATTTAATTCCTCTAATAAAATTAGGATAAGCCTTGCATATGTCTTTCCACATGTTGTAGTCATAAGAGATATCCAAGTAACTCTATATCCCACCCATTCTTTTAAATTCCATAATTCTCAGCAGAAATCTTCTTCCATAAGCCTTTTAGGCTCATTAAAAGACCTCCAAAGCCAATGGCTGAATAGAGAGAGATTGAAATTCTTGACTTTTCTAATGCCCAAATCACCATTCTTAATAGGTTTACAAACATTCTCCTAATTGACTAGGTGAGATTTAAACTGATTTCACTAACTAGACCATAACAAATTCCTCATAACTTTCTCAATCCTGTTTTCTATCTCCAAAGGAATGGGGAGAATAGACATATAATATGCCACCACGCTCATAAGGAAACTTTTAATTAGAGTAATTTTACCTCCCATGGAAAGGAATGTAGTCTTCCATGAGGCCAACTTTTTTCCTTTTTCCACCACTTTTGGGTCCCAAATCCTCTTAAGTATACATTTGGCTACAATTGGTAGCCACATGTACTTAGGGTGTAGTGACAGTTAGGGGTATTCTTTTTCTGGATTTTGAGATGAGGAAATTTGGTCAATAGGATTTTGATTACCATTGATCAAGAATCTCATGGTTTTTTTTTTTTCAAATTTATGTGGGGATTAGGGAAAATTTATTTTCCTGGGTAAGTGATACCCGTCTCCTACGTGGATAAATAACTTTTCCACTTGGATGAAARTTGTCAATATTTGAATTGGATAAAAAAGCCCCTCTTAATAATGAATTTTTATGACTAAAATGGTCATTTCCTTATTTATATGGGAAATAAAAGAACATAAGTAAATACAATTACCCGAATAATTCTTTCTTAGGAAACACTTACCGAAAAGCAAACAGGGCCTTTGCCTTCATTATTAACATTTTGCCAGTTAACTTTATAGAATATTTCTTCAAATATTTCTAAAACCCCAAACGATCGTTATCTTATTTTATAAGATCATTATACTCTTTTAACTAATTATTTTTTGTAGAATCCTATATTATACATTTTTTTTCAACTTTCTTTTAATAAGGTTCATTTGGAAAAAAATTTGAGAATGGTCAATTTATCAATGCCTTGAGAATGATTTTGTGCTTTAGAATGGTTACTTTCATCGTCTTGATATTTGTTTGTTAGCCCAAATCTTAAATTGGCACTTTAGTAATTTTACTCATGGTTCAAAGTATCAATATGCCTTTGTGTATCGGCAGAGGTGTATCAGTACTTAGATACAAGCAAAAATATCTTTTTTTATTTAGTTTTTTATCAAAATGTTGTTTTTGGGAAGCTATTTAATCATATTTTTATTAAAAAAGAGTGGGGTCTCGAAACACCTGCAGGTGTATCAGACCCCAAAGATACGATACAATACGCCCATACGGGGCGTATCATATCAAAATTTTGAACCTTGATTTTACTCTCATAGTCAACTCTGTTAGTGGGTCAACCATCCCCTAGGTGCAGCTCAACTACATATGCAATGCACGATAGACAAGTAGGACCGGTGAAAAGGCATCCCAAAACATTTTCATGGACCCCACCAATCTGTATTAAGTTGCTTGTGAAACTATCTAAAAAAATTAGGGATTTTTAGACTAAACTCCACCTCAGAATTCTGAATTAAGCTGCAGACCTACAACAATTTAAAATTATAAACACCTCCACCTATAACACCCATACCCGTCTGTAAATTAGCATCAATTCCGACTTGGCATCTACCCCCAATTATATGATGGAACTAAGATTTTGGGGGTGCACTGAACAGTAAAAACCAAAAAAATAAATCTAATGTATACATTATAAATACAGATAAAATAATATAAAATATAATATTTTGCACTCTACATATTTATATTTATTCTTGTTCCCACAATGACAATTATTTACTGATTTTCATCAACAAGTTCCCTATATATATAAAATTAAATGCACATATTTTCCTGTTTGTTTAAATAATCCAACCCATCACAAAGTGTTTGCTCGGCTTGCTTTCTAGTAAACGGCGATGACAAAGCAGCATCCTCAACGGTTTGACCTGTAAGGGAGTAGAGAAGCATTTTTCTTTACACTTACGTCAAAAGGTGTTTTACAAGAAGAATAGATTAAAAGTTTAACAGTGTGGCACGTTTTCTATTATTATTATTTTGTTTGGTTGGAATTTGCAAAGGGGGTTGGCTTTTTTAGAGTGGATAATGTGTTATCACAAAACTTCAACAGCATAAAACAAAAAAATGTGGTAGTTCATATCGATGCATCTTTCATTGACATTTTTAAGAGAAAAATGATGGAGAGAATAAAGAATCCTGCAAACATATGTTATAGGAATTATTTTAGGGTCTGTTTTGTTTGTAGTCGGAATCGGAATCAGAATTGGAATCAAAACCTTTCAAAATCGGAATTGGAATAGTCCATTCCATAATCTGTTTGGTTCAGACAGGAATGAGAATGGGAATTAAAATCATCGAGAATGGGATTTCATTCCCAAGGAAGGGGCAGGGAATGGCCATTCCCTCAAATGGGGGAATGTCATTCCAGTGGGAATGGGAATGGGATTCCGATTCCGTCCAACCAAACAATTGGAATCGGAATAGCCCATTCCGATTCCGATTCCAAACCCCTATTCCTACAAACCAAACGGACTCTTAGTTGTTGTTTCCGTAGAAAAGAGATGGATGATAGGCCATAAGTCAGGATAAATATAATATGTGTGATGAGGGCAAATTTGGCCCTCCATTGACATCATGACACATGGCATATTAGAATAGTTGGACTACATCCCAGCATCACTTAGGCGACAACTTGCCTTAGCCAAAATGGGGTCCCAGCTAATGACCTGCCTCTGCCGCCAACCTGGCGACCTACTTTTGCTGTCGACCTGGTGACCTGCCTCTGTCGTCGACCTGGCAACCTACTTTTTCCACTGACCTGGCGACCTACCTCTACCGCCAACCTGGCGACCTACCTCTACCGCCGACCTGGCGACCTACTTCTGCTGCCGACCTGGTGATCTGCCTTTGTCGTTGACCTGGCAACCTACCTCTACCCCGACCTGGCGACCTGGCGACCTACCTTTGTCACCAACCTGTTGACCTAGCGATCTGCCTCTATCGCCAACTTGGCAATCTACCTCTCTAGAAGCTTGCCAGTTGTCTCTGAACCTTTCGGGATCACGCCGCGTAACTGTAGGCCTTATCCTCATACTGCCCGAATCGGAGGGAAACGGTAAGCCTTATTAACTAGCATGTTATCTTCCTTCCAAAGAAGAATGGACCTGTACGYCATGGGCCAAGGATTCCGGGAGCATTTCGCGAGACCCATGGCAGCCCAACTATATAAGGGCGTCAGCCCCTGAGACTTAGGTAGATGCGCAATTTAGTTCTCGTAGCTCTCCAGTTCTCTCACATTTAGTTATCTTAAAATCTCTTATTCGCTAACTTAAGCATTGGAGTGCCCACCCTGGGTAAAGCAACCTGGGCACTCTGGACACTGTTTCCTTGTAGGTCACATCAGAGCCACCTCTCTAGCTCGTCACTATTCAGTTAGGAATCAGAGCCACATCTCCAGCTTGTCACCACTCGATTAGGCATTAGAGCCACTTCTCCAGCTCATCACCACTCAGTTAGGCATCAGAGCCACCTCTCTAGCTCATCACCATTCAGCTAGGCATCAAAGCCACCTTCCAGGTAAAAACCATTCAGCTAGGTATCCAAACCACATTCCAGGTATGGATTATTTAGCTAGGCATCCGAGCCACCTGCTAGTCGGGAGCTGCCAAAATGCGCATCATCAATGTGCAATACATTTAGGTGTTTGGTAAGAGGCTAGCTAGTAATCAATCTCTTCAAATCACTTTTCAGAAAATCATCAATTTGTGTTATTTGGGGAATCATTAATTTCTCCAAGAAGGTGTTTGGATGGAATTCCTCCCAAAAATTAAACACAATTTGTTTGTCTCAACCATGCAAATCAATTAGCTAGAGAATTACCCTAGTCTTCAAAGCCATCCTTAAGGTGTGTAGCATTGTCCTAAGGCCCGTTTAAGAGGGTTGAAGTTTGATTGAACCGCTTTTATTGAGCCACTTTGGAGAAGATACTAAGGCTATGTTTGGAAACATAATACAAGGTTTGTAAAACCTTTCCCTTTTCCCTACTTTTTCTTTCAAGCCAAACACAACCTAAGTGTCTGTTTGGGAGGGCTTTCGGGACGTAGYTTCTAGCATTAATTCCAAGTTGGGCCCCAATTTAGAGAAAGATATTGTCACCGGTTTGACCGAACCGATCAAACAGTTCAGACCGTGCCACATCATCTATATATACATATGTGTCTACATATATATATATATATATATATATATATATATATATATATATATATATATATATATANTATATATATGTATATATAAACATATATATGTATGCATATAAATATATATTTTAGCAATAAATAATATATAAATATGTTATATGTATTATTTTATATTTAATTTATATTTTTAATTCAGTTTTTATTTTTTGTTTATAAAAATATTAAAAATTGCAATTTGAGACTAAAAAATGGGTTTTTCATGAAAATAGCGGGGTATGGCGCCTTGGGAAGCATATATCTCGAAAAGTTACCCAAAATAAAAAAATCACCGTAATTGRACATCAGAGTGCAAAATTATGGCATCCGAAAGTTGGTATGTATTCAGTGTGTAACCCGCAATCTGGTCACCAAGTCGAATAGATCAACAGTCGAATTGGCCAAGTTAAATGATTCTTGACCAAATCAACAGTTTTTGACCGTCCAATAAGTTTTAATTGAACCAAACCCAAAATCCTGACCGAATGACAATTCGAACAATTCAACCGATTAAATCAACGGCAATTTGAAAATTACCTAAAAATCTAGAATAACTTCTCCGAAACACAGTTCCTCAACCACCGCAACTCAGTCATCGCAACTCACATGAGCTCTAAAAGATGCTTCAGCAGAAAGCTCTATTTCTATTTCTAAGTGAGACCCATTCCAAAATTTGGGAAATTGACTGATGCAGCAACTAGCAATATCATAATTAAATCAGATCAGAATTAAAAAATCAATTAAAATAGCCTACGGTTTGTGGACCCACCATCATAATAAATCCAATTATCCTTTTCAATTATCTATAGTGACTAGCTTTAGCCATTAATGAATGGAAGGTACACAAAAAAAAAAAAAAGAGTAAGATGTTGGATGGTTGTAATCACATGGGGCCTATTTGCAGCTGCCCCAATAGATTGAAAGCAATGGGTCATACAGAATGAGGAATTTGATCATATTCCATAAATATATTTTGTCCGTATTTGTATAAATTCTACCTATCTGTGTGAATATATTAAAAAACCATTCATAACTATCTATTCAATTTCATGAAGCTGTCTTGATAAGACTTGAGAAAAGGTGTATGTACAGTATAAATATATACAAAATAATATAAAATGCAAGATTTTGTATTATATATTTTGTATTTATATTTTTTTTGAAAATACTACAAATGTAAATACATACAAAATAATACAAAATATAAGGTTTTGCATTCTATTTATTTTTATTTGTACTCCTTCCAAACTAACAGCCTAAGCTCAGTTTGGAAGGAGTACAAATACAAATATATACAATACAAAATACAAGGCTTTGCACTGAACATATTTTTGTTTGTACTCATTCCAGACTGACAGCTTAGCAGTTTGGAGAGAATATAAATATAAATATGGGGAGTGCAAAACTTTATATTTTGTATTATTTTGTATGTATTTGCACTGTACATATTTGTATTTATACTCCTTTCAAACTGAGCCTAGGTTTCAAAATATCACAACATATTGGTCTATTATCATAAAATATGTATTAATTTATTATCCCTAAAAACTCTATTTAAAAGGGTGTAGAGGAGGTCATTGTGTTTAATAGGCAGTACACCTATTTTATCTAACCCTAAAAAGGTAAAAGAAAAAATATATAAAATATGTACATTTAAAATGCATAATTGCATTTCATGCGTATCAATACTTTAAACCTTGGTTGCAACTGAGAATAGAGATCATCCCACCCACCCATATGTAGCCCATGGAAGAAGAAAAAGAAAAACTTTTAAGAGGTGCTATCGACAACTTTTCCAAGTTGTTAAACTTGAGCAATGATGAGCCATTTTGAATGAATATATCAAGGTTTCGTTCGTTTATAGGTAAATAAGGATGGGAAATTTGGTCAATGGATAACTTTTTTCCATTGACCAACTTCTCCATGTTCTTTTTGCATTAAATAATGGGTCTCATGGTAAAGCTATCCATACTTTCTTGGATAAAACTTATTCATCTCCTAGGTGGGAACCTGGGAAAAATTTTTACAAAACATGATAGAATCATTTTACCTATTTTAATAATTACATTTTGTGAATTAAAATATCATTTTATTATTTATCTTAAAATCTAAAAATCAAAAGAACATGGATAAATACACTTACCTAGATAAATGTTACATGATAAATGCACTTACCCAAATAAATTTCATTGTTACAAACGAACAATATCCAAAAGAAACAAAGCTTCCAATTCCAATATAACTAAAATTGGAATAAGGGGATCATACATAAGCCATCTAATTTGTAGATTATATTTGAATGTTCAATAGAATCCTTATTGCCATTAAAATGCAAAATTACTTTTGAGTGGACATGGCTTTGGCTGTTTAGTCATCAAATCATGTTGAATAATGCTACAACCAATGCTGGATCCAATAATCATTTAGGAGACAGTTGGCCGAGTAGGACATTCATAGCTCCATGAATACGGCACCCGGTAGGTGTAATCAGCCAACCTCCAATTTTTATGATAAAAAAAAGTATCCAAATGGTGAAGATAAATGTTTTTATTTCAAAAATCTGTATGCTGGCCATCTTATCAAACTCAGTGGTGGAACCCAAATCAGAAAATCTTTATACCAATACTGTTAAGTTTCCATTTGTATCTCATAATATAACATTCTTGACCCAAAAGGCTAAAATTAAATCGTCAATGATAAATATGATTGACCCGTTTGACATCATTTCTTCTGATTTATGATAATACCTCTCTCTATTCAAGTTAGCACATTATAACACAATAAGATAGTATTGAACCACAACACCCATTGGTATGATAAATGGTGGAAGATGTTCTCACGGTTGAGATGTTTTCAATACACGATTGAGATATGCTGTGGGACATTTAAATTTGTGGGGCGCCCTTTGTGAAGTGCTGATGTAAATTCCAAGATCTGACACTGATCAGTCTTGATGTTCATACTTTTTGTTGGCTTTGGTGAGTTCTTCATGGATAGACTAGTATTTTATATTCAATGTCAACTATATATTGGGAGCCAATTTAAGCCTTTGGCCTTGAGTCACTTCCTACATGTTTGGCTWACCGAAATAGCTTTCAATTTCTTTTTTTCCTGCACTTGCCGCATTAACCAATATGTCTGCAACAGGTGTCTGGTCTCATAGGAAAACTTAATTACTCTTACATGTATGGAACATTACACACRTACTATAGAACKGATTAGCTGAACATAATGGCTGTTTAGCGGGCTGTGAAATTAATTATAATTTTCCACA
>NW_010729237.1:746240-762291 GCF_000365185.1 Nelumbo nucifera | reverse complement strand
GGTTTAGCTAATCTGACTATTACACACTGATTAGCTGTATATGCTGGAAGGTTGGATGCAAAGAAAGATATCTCACACTCCAGCACTGAAGTCAAGTACTGAAGTATTGCTGTTGCGACCGCCGAACTACTGTGGATTTAATCCCTTCTCAAAGAACTTGCCATTTCCTCAACCGGCACCCCGGTCCTCTAGTATGACAACCTTGGTGCTATGTACCTCTCCGCCAACCCGGTCCTCTATGCCCGTACCAAGCATGTTGAGATCGATGCTCATTTTGTGATCAAGTCTCCAAAAAGCTATTTCATGTCTAGTTTCTCTCCTCACATGATTAACTTGCCGACATCATGACAAAACCCCTTGGCATCCCTCGCTTTACTTGGCTTTGACACAAGCTGAACGTGTCTTCTCCCACGTCCACCTTGAGGGAGGGTGATAACGATAAGCCTTCCAACAATCCACATGCACCTTAGTTGTTAAGATATAATTTATGTATTTCATGTTTATCTCTCTCCCTTATTAGCATATAATCTTATCCTCTCTCCTTATCATTTCTACAATTTGTTTTGTAATTGAACTCTGATTCTACTATTATAAATACATCCCTCACTCCCTAAATTCAGGGCGTCAAATTTTTCCAAAACCTATGTGCTTTGGTAAGGACCAACAAGATCAACATCAGCAACTAAAATTTTAAATAATCTTTCTAGCAAGATGTGGATTAACCCTTATCTCCAGCAAAAAAACAAATACCTAGCATGTTTGTTCTAATGAGGTTACTAATATGACATTGCAGCCAACAAGGACCWATCTTGTCCTCTTCAATAGGAATCTTTTCCTCCCCGCGAATCATTTCATTTGAGCCTTGTCTTGTCCTTATGTAGCATTGCTCTCAGGACCCATGTTGTCCTCAGGATCCCAAGTTGATTAATCATGAGCCTTGCCTTGAACTTAGGACCCATGCTGTCCTTCTTGTGATATTGTGTCCTATGTTTGGTTAATATGAATGATGCAATTTTGTTCCCTTTATCAATTGTTAAGTAATGTTGGGCTGCAACTTTAGAATCCAACTTATACAGCCTCAAAATGATTTCATGGCACTCATATCATAAAATGTGTTTTGAATTTCTCCATGTCATGGATTGCTTATAAATAATTAGAGTTTGTTTGGTTTATAGTTGGAATCGAAATTCGTCGGAATTGAAATCGGAATGGCCCATTCCTATAGTTTATTTGGTTTAAATAGGAATGGGAATGAAAATTGAAATCAGTAGAAATGAGATTTTTTTTCCTAGGGAGGGGCAGGGAATAGACATTCCCTCAAATGGGAGAATGCCATTCCAGCAACAATARGAATGAAATTCCAATTCCATCCAATCAAACAATTAGAATCGGAATAGCCYATTCTAATTCCGATTCCAGACCCCTATTCCCATGAACCAAACGGGGCTTTAATCTTGTAAACATTGTCAGGCTTGAGTCTACATATGTACCAATGAAAAGTGATTCAATAGTTAGTTCCTATTTAATGGTTGCTTACTAAGAAACTTGACTCTCTATCTGAAGGAACTTACTAAACAAGTTCTATACATAAGTGCTTTTTCCCTGCCCGCATACCCTATGAGTTGATTGATGACCTTGTATTAATGTTTGTTTGTCCTTTTCCCCATTAYCCTAGAGGATAGAATAGAAAATAAGGCTGCATTTGGCATTCTTTATTTTAAGGATTTATCTTTTTTTTTTTAAAATTGAAAATTCAATATTATTAGAGACTTTTTTACAGTAAAAAAGAAATCAGTCCTTAAAATAAGGAGTGCCAAATGTAACCAACAAGATTTAAAAGCACAAGTTAATAAATATGCAAAAGAGCTTTAATTAATGAAGAGAAGCTTGAGGATTGCTGCTCTTGATTAATGAATTTGGGGAACAACGTTGGATCATATGTCAATATATGATGATGTATGAATGCATGAATGTGTAAATGCTAAGTTTCCATTTTTTTGCAAGTATTAATAATGGCGCATGTATAAATATTATTCTTTGAGTTGTATCTCTATTAATGTGAGGACCATTTTGCTACTGAATTGTGGCTATCACCATTGTAGTATGACTATACTTTTGATTTATTTTCTTAACAATCCCTTCTACTTCAAGTTACATGCATGAATGATCCTTCAATCAAACTCATCCATCACATGGGGCTAGCCCCACGTATTCACTTTCCACAGTAATATCTAGACCTCTATTACCACCATGCATTAAAATTCTCCCAAATATTTGAGAAGTTTTTGAAAAAAAATCCATAATTAAATAATAAAATACATGAAAATTACCTTCTTTTGCCATTCAAAAGGATTGGGTTCAAATTTGTTCTATGGGTTGGGCTGATGTTAGGAGCGAAAAAACTAGGAACCAGTCACGTGATTTGTTCTAAGGCAAAATAATGGTTCAAATTTGTTCTATGGGTTGGGTTGATGTTAGGACCGAAAAAACCAGGAACCGGTTATGTGATTGGTTCTGTTTTACCCTAGAATCGTTGTTTCGCCAAAAATCATTGATTTGATCAGCAAATTGTAGACCTGGGTGGTCGAACCATTCGAACCATTTGAACTGTTCAACGGTTCGGCTGTTTTTTATTTTTTTTTTAAATTTTTATTATTTTTTTATTTTTTTGTCAAAATGGACTATCTATTCGATTCGAACGATCAAACCATTTGACCTGGGAACCAAACCCTGACCAGTTCGTTATCTGATTCGGTTTTAAAAACTTGGAGCAAATGGACGATTTATGGGTTTTCTATTTAATTTAATCCATTTCTTAAATATTTGATATTTTATTTTATTTTTTATAATTGAATATATAGTATCATATTTTTGCAATATATATATATATATATATAGACACCCGCTAGCAAATAGCAGCTCTATTTGAAATCAACCACTTTATGATCATCTACATATTAGTAATATTATCTTCAGTTTCTTTTCAACCATTTGCTTACCTCTATATGGTTCATTAGAAAGAGAAAAAAAATTAAAATTAGCCAAGGGCCTACATGTTTGATTGATTCTTACTCAGTGTTACCCGATCTAAAATACGAATGAACATCATAGACACATTTACATCAAATCAAACCTTCACTTTACATCCTACTGAGTTTCCCAACAGTGTTACAACTGCATATGTTGAATTGAAAATTTATTGTTTTGTCATCTTGTGAAGGATAATTTCGTCATTCAATGACATCATGGCACGTGGTATTATAGAACAGTTGGGTGATACTTCAGCACCACGTAAGGCTCAAGGCAGTTTGCCTATATAAGGATCTCACCTCCAATCTCATGAGGTACATGTGATTTAGCATGCTCAAGCGCTCTCTTTCTCTCTCTCTCTCTCTCTTTTTTACTTTTTAGCTTTCAAAAACTCCAACTCGCTAACTTAAGCATTAAAGTGCCTACACCAGGTAAAAATAACTCGGGTATTTTGTTCTTCTCTCTTTCTTTGCAGTTCAACCAAGCGACCTACATAGTCCAGTGTCTGAGTTGTCCTCCAACAGAGATCTACCAAATCACACACCATTAATAACATAAACATGTTGACCCATGATGCAGACCACGGTTGAACTGCTGATTCATTGATCCAGATGGAAAATGGTTCAATTTCTGAGTTAGGTTTTAAAACACCGCCGGTTGAACCAACCCAAATTGCACTCTTGAATTGGTAATGGACCCTCTCACCTTGTGGTCTTGGTTGAAGTCACCTATTCCATGGTCAGAAACTGTTTAAATAGCAAATATCCATTCAATTTTATTGCCAAACCGTATAAGGAACCTGGTAGTTGGTCCAGCACATATATACAATTCCATCCACCTCTTCAACCTCGAGTTCAGCTTCAATCAGGGCAAAGCCCATTTGGGCARCTTTTACTGTCTTGCATTGAGAGTATTTCGTATTTGGATGCTTTCTTTCATAAGGAGATATTTCCAATGCAATGTTGCAAAAGACTGTTAAAATGGTGTAAGCACATATTTGTCCAAATAGAAGCCGATCTCTTCAACCTCA
Organism: Nelumbo nucifera; assembly: GCF_000365185.1. The sequence continues at coordinate 758,231 of NW_010729237.1, read as the reverse complement.
TGGAGTTGGTCCCACCACCACCTCCATCTTTGATGTAACAAATTGTAAGCTGGCATCAACACTAATTAAATAAAATACGTGCATTCTTGGTTACGCTATAAAATCTAAAATAAATGCACCCACTCCGTATCGGTGGCCTCTCATTGAATAAAATACTCTTCATATAAAGAAAGGTTGCCAACCGAACAGACAGAGATATTTGAATAATTGTTTGGTAGTTTTGGTTAGGGTAGATCGAGTCCYGACTTGTAAAAGAGTTGGTCATTTGTAAACTCAGTTGCATTCGAAGTCTGAAGATGCTGGAAAAAGTAGTTTGGTTTGTTTGTGCTTTTGCTGTATTAACTCATTCATGGGGTCGCTCTTCAATTTGGAGCACCCAATTTGAGTGGGCATTTTGATAAACAGATAATATATATGATTACTCAAACAATGGAGTTCGGTATTTCAATTTGGTGGTGGTGGTTAGGGTTGTCAAGGGGTCGGATTTGGTTTCGGACAGCCTGTATCAGTTCCATCGATCCCCCAAGTATAAAATCATACACCTAGAATCGACCCTATTCATAATCGGGATAATCAGGTCAGACCCGATTGTATTCACAACTACAATTACTTAAATAAGTAACAATTAAAATATGGTTTTTATAATATCATTTTAATAAAAATGATAGTAAAATAATAAATTATTTATATATTAATAAATCAAGTGTTTTTTAATCTTATCTCTAAAAAAGTAATTACTTAAAATTATCTTATATGTTATTTATCAAAATTATGCCTTTATACACAAAATATAATAAAAATTATAAATTAAATAGGAAACCTTTATAACTTTTTAACAATTTAATCGATTTGACCCTGAATCAGTCAGACCAAATAAGAACCAGAACTGACTCAATTATTAATTTTTTTGACAAGTGGAACTGACCCATTGACAGTCTTGGTGGGGTGGGGGAGTGGCTGAATTAAAATGAGTGAATGGGGCACCTCTGATTTTTTTTTTTTTTTTTTTTTTTGTGACAAACCACACATCTCATATACTAAAAAAAAAGGAATTCACGTATGCACCCCACAGAAGCCCACAACACATCCCAACCGTGTATTAGGAATATCTCCTAATAACAAGTACGAAAAATATTCCCAATGTACACTGAGATGTGCATGTGGGGCCTGCTCTGTGTGGTACAGATGTGAACTCAAAAAAGTGTAAATATCAAAATATGATAGTATTTTTTGTCTATATTTATATTATATATATTCACTAATGATTGGGGACTCATTTATCAAAAATGTATATGTGTCCACATCATTCCTCAATTTGATAATTCCAATTTCTCTGTCAAATCCAAAACCCTAAGACTGTGTTTGGTTGCAATGCAAATAAATTTGCACTGATGCAAAACCATGGTAGTGCAAGTGATTTGAGTTTAAATTCTGACCAATTTTTGTTATAAATTTTAGTGTATTTTATTTGATTGTAATACAAATAAAGTAAATTAAGACATAAAACAGAATAAAATAAAATTAAACAAGACTTTACATTTTTTACATTTGCACTCCTATGCATTTATACTAGTGCAAATAAATTTGCACTGCAACCAAACACAGCCTAAGATATTTATCCCAAAAAATATCCAAAATCTTTAAGGCCAGAGTGAGATGCACTTATTATTTGATTTGATCTTCCTTTGGTAAATTTATAATCATGCCAGATTTAAACAATGGCATATTCGTCATTGCAACTGTGAAAACGGACAACATCGAGGGCAGTTTGGTCAATAAAAAAGCTTTGTATTTATTTCCAATGTTGTCATACTGAGCTGGCAACAGCGAGTCAAAACGGTTTTCTAGACGATTTTTTGGTAATAATAATATGTTTTCTTGGACTTGTGAAGTTTTGGTAGAAATTCATTATTCTGATATTTGGGATATGCCTCTTTTCTGATGCCGCTGAATAAGCTGAACTGAATTACTTACAGATACTCTTTCATGGATATTTAAAATAGTCATTTAATGAAATATTTTTGATAGGAATTGAATTGCTTATTGATTAGTCTTTTCATGAATATATAAAGTAGTCATTATATAAACTGAATTGCTTATTGATTAATCATTCAACATTTTTTTTTTTGATAAGTCATTCAACAATAAAAAATCTTCTACCTTAATTGGTAAGTAATTTAGTTCAGCCAATTCAGTCTTCTCATCCAGCATTAATGCCCATAGACATCAATTCCTCATCCTTGAACATTTAAATGATAACCGATTTCGTAACACGTGGCAAAGACTTTTATTTGCCTAATATTGCCAGTTTGCCACATGGCATAGAAACATGGAAAAGTCCTGCTTGCCAGCTCATATCGCATGTGGCAAAGCAAAAGAAATGGAGTGCCAATGATAAGGAAGACGGTTAAACTTGGCTTGGTTCGATCCAATCTAATTTAGGTGTTTCGGATCTATAATGATTCCTCTACTGTGATTTCTCGTAAATTATTGATTTTCCGAGATAATTCATTTCTTAGAAATAAAAAAAAATTGCTTGTTTGGTATGTTTTTTTGATGATAATTACTTTTTTGGTTTCATTGTTGCCTTATCAGCCTGAGTTAATTTGGTAGTGATTAGTGTGGGTGATTTTTCTTTTAGGGGAACTGTCTCCCTTATCCATGTCAGATGCCACGCCATTCAAAAAGTAAGGATGATGTTTGGCATTGATTGATTGGTCGATTTTGGTGATTTTCAGGAAATCATCCATTCAGCCCTTTTTAGGGATCACCTTTTTTAGGTGATTTCTTGATTTCTAACTGATCCCATCTTTTTGAGGATGACATGGCATTTCTCAAAAAATGACTTATATGACAGAAATGATACCAAACAACAAAAATTTACCATTGTAGAAAAAATCAACATCTATGCCAAACATCACTTAAAATCGGCCTGAAAAGAGGAAATACTAATTTTCAGCTCGATTTTAATAATTGATTTCTGACCCATTTTATCGATTCCTCAAAAATTAATCAACCAAACAGCAAAATAATCAGCGATTTAAAGATGCTCTACGTGGCATCGATTTATGAAAAATCGGCATGGGTCCCAAACACCATCTTAATCTCTCACTCAAAGATTCTCCACAGCGAAATTCCCTGGGTAGTGGTGGGTACTGAAGAGTTTGGCTGGCGGAGACATCAGTCGTTTCTTTTATTCTTATTTTTCTCTCGTTAAATAAGCAGTCAAAGCAATTTCAAGACAAACACGAGTATCTATTTTTTTAGTTTTTGTTTTTTAATTATTTCTCTCTCTGTGAACTTGCTTGCGTATCGGTCCTGAACTATTTTTCTTCTTTGATTCTGATAGAAGAGAATTTTGGAATCCTTAATCTATTGCCCCTGTAATGGTGGGTTGGTCCTCTTCGATGGAATGGGTCTGAAACCCTAGTTTGTATCCTCAGATCTGCTTCTTGGATCATGTCCTTTGGTTAAGTTGAAGCCCAAGTCTTAGCTGGTTCGTCTCGGGTCGAGTTGTCTTTGAGCTGAGAATTAAAGGGAGATATGGCCTCGGTGAAGTCGTCTCGGTCGAGGGGTCAGGTTGGTAAGGGTTCGGCGGCTAACGGCAATGCTTTGGAGAATGGAGTCCATCTTGAGGATAAGCTGAATGTGTTCATGATTGATAGTTTTGATCCTGACGGCTATGTTCAGTCGAAATGTCAGTCTCTGAACGAGAAGGTCTGTTTTTTTCTCCTCCGCTTGTTACTTTGTGATGTTAATTTCACTGTTTTTTTTTTTTAAATCTTTCTGGAATTGGTTGAATCAACCCTTTAATTTTTAGTTTTGGTATGAATTTGATGAGAACTGGGGTCTAAGCATGACAAAATTGTAGGCTTGATTAGTTAGTTTGATTAGATTTTTGTTCTTGTCCTTTTCCTGGGTTTGGAACGGTAATCCAGCTCTTAAGTTTACAAGCTTAAACTGAAAATCTGTAGGGGTGTATCATCTTCTCCTATAGATTTGGAATTGTTTCAAAAGTTTTGTTCCATGGCTTGACTGAGTTTCCTCAACGATTTATCAAGAAAAGTTGCTACTAAATTGTTATCATAATCATCCTYTAAGCTACACATTCTTTGTTTATACGTAAATAAATATTCGAATTGAAACTATGTTCAATCTAGACTTCTAGATGAGGATTTTGACTGAGATGTATTATTTTCTTTTGAGTTATTTTTATTTCTCATTAGTTATATGGACGCAGAGTTTTTATCTCGCCTCTAGCCCCATTTAGTAACAACAAATTATAGAAGTTTATTTGCGTGAACTTGCCTCAAGCAAGCAACGCAGAGAATGTAATAGCACTTAAACTTTACAATCAAATATATAAGGTCTTGCCTTTCATTTTACCCCTTGGGTGAAAGATTCATAGGCTGCAATTGCTCCTGGCTGTTTATGTATGGCCCATACAACTAATTAACCAGAAGAGCTCATCCGAACTCTCATCTTCTTATTTCTGTTATTCACTTCTAACGCCTCCAACTTAAAAATTTTCACTATGGTCTTCATCCTCCCAATACTTACTCCTAATACCTCCAACTTTACTGAAGGATATGTGGTTGGTACTTCTAGTATTTTTAGAACTTGAGAAGATGTCTCAAATTTCTATGATTTGTGTTCTTTTGAAGTTTGTTATGACATTTCTTAGTGAGTGATTAATTCATAATATTGTGTGTTCAAGGTAAAACAATGCACGATCACTCTTAAAATCTTAAGCATGGCCGTTCTCTACATTTACCACAGATATTTTCTTATGGGTTGGGTTCTGGCTTCTGGGAGCTTGGGGGTGATGTAAGTAGTTCTGTTATTGGTGTTCCTGAGTTGGTCAGTCGGTCGATTTGCTGGATTTTAGCTTCATTGCTATAAGGCATTTGGTTTTGGTTCCTGGAGATTAAGGAACAATGAAGTGGTCGTGTTGTTGGTGTTCCTGGGTGAGCCATTATTTTTGCTGGATTTTAGCGTCATCACTGTATCACTTTGATTCTTGTTCTTTCTTTCTTTAGAGTTGCTTTTATGGGTGGTATTTTTTTTTTGTTGAAACAGGTACAGTATAATTTCATTGATAATAAGAGGCTCTACATGAGAATATGTACTTACAAAAGCTTATGCCCCCCTCCCCCCCACCACAAAAAAAAAGTCTATATTCAAAAAATAAAAAAAATGAAGACAAAGTATCATTTCTAAGTACATGATGTATAGACAACCAGCTACTTAACATCTCAATAGCCCTATTGATCACCACAGAATCTGGTGAAGCTTTTTCTCAAAAAWCCTCAAGTTCCTCTCTGACCAGATGGCCCACAAGACAGCTAAAGTGACTGCTGACCAGCATATTCTCCCTTTCCTTGACAAACTCTGGATACCCCWTTCTAGCAGAAAGTCCTTGACAGAGGAGGGGCAGTGCAAGTTCAGAACCCTTGAAAAGTGGCACCACACATATGAGCTGAAGCTGCAGTGAATAATCAAATGACTTTCTGATTCATCCTCCTTGCTACAGGGCACACATAATCTATCCTGGGTAGGGTACCCCTTCCTCAAAAGCATGTCCTTGGTTAAACATTTCTCTAGCACTGCCACCCAAGCAAAAAATTTCACCTTGGAAAGAGCCGCTAAAACCCAAATGGCATTGCTGGGAAAAAGGTTCCTTGAGGCACCAATCAGGCCTTTGTAAAAAGACTTGACTGAGTAGGCCCCTGTGGGGGTCCATTTCCAAAGTCTTGAATCTTGATTCTGCACCTCCAGAGGCTGAACCTGCAGCAGAGCTAATAATTGGAGATTTGATTGATCTTCGAATCATTGAAATGAGAAATCCCTTCTAAATGATGGCCTCCAGCAAATCGAACCACCATTCACTTCATAGCAGTCTGCCACCCAGGCCAACTTGTTTTCTGCCATGCTGTACAAAGAGGGAAATCTGTCTTTTAAAGTGAAATAACCACACCAAGAGTCCAACCAGAACTTCACTTTCCTTCCATCCCCTACTTTGAAAAGCAGCCCCCCATTAAAACTACTTGAAACTTTAGATATGCCTTTCCACAAACTGAAGCCATAGGTAGACAGTGACAGATCAGTGTCCCATCCATTTCTACTCACACCAAATTTCTCATCTATGATTTTCCTCCACAAAGTATTTGGCTCCAAGGCAAACCTCCAAGCCACCTTCCCAACAGAGCTTTGTTGAACAACTTGACCTTCCTTAGCCCCAAACCTCCAAGCGACACCAGTTTGCAGACCTGATCCCAGTTCACCAAGTGATACTTGGATGAGTCCTTCTATCCAATCCACAGGAAGTCTCTCATTCTCCTTTCTATCTGGTCAGCTACCTCAGCAGGAATGGGTAGAATGGACATGTAATAAGTTGAAAGACTGGCTAGTACACTTTTGATTAGTGCTACCTTTCCACCCTTAGACAGATACCTAGCCTCCCAGGAGGCTAGCTTCAAATCAACTTTCTCTAAGACTGGAATCCACAAGGCTTTTGAAAAGCACTTGGCTTTGGGAGGCTGTCCTAAGTACTTAGAGGGAAGGTGGCCCTGGCCCACTTTCCAGCCCAAAAGGCTTGCCAAATCATCTACATTCTCAACTTCCCCTACTGCCTTTAACTCACTCTTAGCTAGAGTTACTTTTAAACCAGAAACCACCTCAAACCAACACGACAAGAGCTTTAGATTGGTTACCTGATCTGAAGAAGTATTACAAAAGAAAAGAGTATCGTCGACAGACTGCAGAATAGGGATTTCTGTACCATTGTTGCTGCCCTTGAAGTTTTCAACACACCCAGCCTCAGCAGCCCTTGCAGTCAGCCTGCTTAAGCCTTCCATTACAACAAGAAAGAGCAATGGAGACAAAGGGCCACCTTGCCTTAACCCTCTGTAGCTCTTGAAGTTCCCATTAGCAGCACCATTTATTAGTACAGAAAACCTGGGGGTTGTSACAGACACCTTCATCCAATTTCTCCATTTGCTACCAAAATGTATTTTAGCCATCATGTAATCCAGAAAAGCCCAATTAACATTGTTGTAGGCCTTTTCTAAGTCTATTTTGCACACCAAGCCTTTCCCGCTGCTTCTCCTTCTAGAGTCAATTAATTCATTATCAATTAACACCTCATCCTGAATGTGTTTGTTATGCACAAAAACCCTTTGATAAATGGAAATGTGATAGTCCATGACACTCCTTAACCGGGAGACTAAAATTTCAGCCAGAATTTTGTATACACTTCTAATTAGGCGGATTGGACGAAAGTCCTTCATCTCCACTGCACCACTCTTCTTCAGAATTAGGGATAAGAAGGTAGCATTCAAACTTCTCTCGAAGGCTGCAGAATGATGAAACACCTCCAGAAACCGCATCAGATCAGGTCTTAGAATATCCCAGAATTTTTTAAAAAAGAGGGTAGTGAAGCCATTAGGGCCTGGTGCTTTGTGCCCCTCCATTTCATCTAAAGCTCTCTTCACCTCCTCCTCAGTTAAGGGTTTTTCCAGCTCAGCCACCTGAAGATCAGACAACATCTCAAAGTAGAGATCATCCAAAGTTAGTCTAACTCTGCACGGTTCACTGTAAAGCTGCTCGTAGAAACTGACAATAGCTTCTTCAATCTCCTTTTCCTGGTCCACTACAACATCCCCTACTTGTAGCCTCTTGATGATCTTCCTTCTTCTTGCATTTGCATACTTTTGAAAAAAAGCAGTGTTATTGTCCCCCGATTTCAACCAAAGAGCCTTGAATCTCTGTCTCCACTTCACTTCCTCCTGAAAAGTTAAGGAATCATAATCCTTCTTAGCCTTGAGTCTCTCCACTCTCTTTGCCTCCCCTACAGCTCCGTCTTCCTCTCTGAATCGATCTCTGATATGATTTTCAAACATTCAGCTTTCCTTTTTCATCTTTTGACATCCTATCCCTCTGCCATTTCTTAATGTTGCCTTTCACCCACTGAAGCTTCTTGCTTAAGATATGACTCGCTGAACCTTCAAACGAAGCCTCTGCTCACCAGGTTTTTACATTTGCTTCAAAGTCCTCCAAGTCCAACCAGCAGTGTTCCAGCTGGAAGGGTTGAGCCTTCTTCCTAGTGCTACCAGTTATCAGCTGCAGAGGGATGTAGTCAGAAAGGCTTCCTGAGAAGTATTGGGAAAGAGGTTTTCCCAATTTGTAGAGATAATGAACCTATCTAGCTAACCAGAGAGGGAGTCTCTTGGTTGTTGGTCCAGGTGTACAGGGCTCCACTCAGTGGTAGGTCAAGCGGTTCCCACCTCTGAATGAAGTCTGCAAACAACCACATTCCCCTGTTTGTACCCCTGCACCTCTTCTTTTTCTCCTGCCTTAGAATTGCATTAAAATCACCATCCCATTTCCTCCTTYATTCATCTCCTCCCAAAAAGCTTCTTTCAACGAAGAGACAGTCGGCCCAATACACCCCTGACACCACAAAAGGAACATTGRACTGCAACAACATAAGTTTTGCTGAGATAGAGAACAGGCTCACCTCCTTGTTCACCAACTTGAAGACTCGGCTATTCCAGATTAAAACAATTCCCCCTGCTGTATTTTCAGCTGGCACAGCCAGCCAGTCGCAAGGTTCAGACCTCCACACGCTGCAGATCACTCCATGCTTCATCTTCTGAAGCTTAGTCTCCTGTAATATTAGTATGTTGGCCTTCTTATCTCTCAAAAAACCGCCTGCTACTACTCTTCTTCTACCCGAGCCCAAGCCCCGGATATTCCACGAAATTATTTTTACACTTTCCATTCAAATTATTTTTAGGAAAGGTTTTGTCTCCTTTTTGCCACTGTTATTTTTGCATATTGTATTTCGCCTTTTGCTTGGGACGAAATGCCTGTATATGTTTTGTATACTAATTTTTTGCTTTTGATATAAATTTATTTTTGCAATAAAAGTGCAGCAAATCCATAATCCATGAGAATCACATTTTAACTTTTTTTGGCTCAATATAATAATATTGTTATTTGCATTTATTTTCAGGAAATAAGGCAGTTRTGTGCGTATCTTGTAGATTTGAAAAAGGCATCTGCAGAAGAGATGCGTAGAAGTGTTTACGCTAACTATACTGCTTTCATACGGTGTGTGCTTACTTTTTAGTCTTTTAAGATTGATTGATTGACAGTATAATTAGTGTTTATCTTTTAATTTTCTTCCCAGCAGCATTTGTATTCAAGTGATCCTGTCTTCTTGCATTTATACGGTTTTATCATAATGAATTAAATGATTGTGACAATTTTCTTTTACCATATTCATTTATACAATCAATAAATATCTCAATAAAGCTCCAGCAAAGATCTACAAATGGCACAGTGTGAAATCATTGCTTATAACTAATCCAATTGAACATTTCCATTAAAGTTCAATTGAATAATCACTTGATCTTGCATTGGATTTTTATTTTTTTATTTTTTTATTTTTTTATTTGGGTAGGAAACTTCTGGCACTGAGCAGAACAGAACAGAACAGCAAAGCAGGATTCATGTAGTTGACCCTATATAGATGGGACAAGTCTTAGAAGATTATGATGATGATGATAGGAAATTTTAGTGGTCAGTTGTTAACAGTTAGTGATGATGAAGCTGGTATTTGATACCAGTCCTAGGTTTTGGTTCCTTAGTTTTGTTTTTCTTTTGTTTTGTGATGGGTAATAAAAGAAACATGGGCAATGTAGAAAAAGTCTGACTGAAATATATGGCCATGATAATATAGGCATACAATCAGAGAAGTAGAAAGTTGGTTTGATGGTTCGAAACAACTTTCTGTTGGGTTCAAAGATCAGTGAACAGACTAGTTGATGAACTAGCCAAATACAGAACACAAAGGGAACAATTATATTTTTGGAACATCCAGGGAGTTTGGACTGTTAGGTCGAAAGGAAAGAATGTAAAAGGACAAGGTCGATGGGATAGGCAACAGAGGCTGATCTAATTCTCTAAGAGGTGTAGGGTACATGCTCTTTTGTGTATCATTCACTATTACATCCAATAAAATACTTAGCAGTACCGATCAGGAAAAAAAAGATCATCTCCTTTCCAGAAACCTCATCTCTTTAACTAGGAAAAAAGCACATCTTTTTTTTTGTATTTGTAACTGATTCAGAATTTTAACCCAAATGAATCCCCATTAACCCATTGGATTTAATATCAAATGCATATCCTACCTACACAGTTTCCCTTTGGAAAGGGATCCACTAGAATTTTGCAAATGTCAATACCCATGTGACTGAAGCATGCAGACTATATAATTTGCATATACTATTGGTCTCCATGTACACCAAGGAACTGTAAAATGGGAATGTACAAAAATATAATTTGTATATACTATTATTTATGGAAACAAGGTGTCCTGATCAAAATCTTTGGAGAGTTTTTCATCCTTCATCTTTAATGATATCATTAGAAAGTGGAGGGAAGTAGCATGGACTTCCCCAAAGAACTTGATCAGCGGAGTGTGGTTAACACCTGAAAGATTATTTAAAAACTCAATTTTGATTGTAGTAATATGGAAAACCTGGGTCCCTCAGGAATGAAGGCCATATTTTTTCTTCTACATTTGGGTCCAATTGGTATAGGAAACTCACTAAGGACTGATGTTATGGTAATAATGGAAGTTATGCAAAGGGCAAAGAGTATGAGCCTCAACAAGTTGATCATTCAAAGGGGATTCAAAACTAGTGATAGGATGGTTGCAGAAACAGGAAGATGAGTTATGGTCCTATAAGAATGAATTCAAAAGATTTAGGTGGCTAACAAGAAGTATGGAGGTGAGGTTTCAGTGAATTACAAAGGGCTCCAAACAGTTACACTGACAATTTAGCAAAACAAGGAGTGGGAAGGGATCAAATGTTTTGGGCAAAGTTGTAAGGATACAAAAATGGGGGAGATAAGAGTTTTTATCTCCTTTCAAATGGTTGTGTAGATGCACATTTCTTTCTGCCCAGATGCACCAGAATATGAACAGAGATGTAATTCTCCACACTACTTTGCCTTAATCACCAAGGGGCTGTTTGGTTTGTGGTTGTAATTGTGTTTTATTTGGTTCATGAACACAACCAGTGTTCTGTATGTTATTTGTATACTACTGCTGGTTCTATGGTTCCAGAACCAGCAAAATGACTTTTTTTGAACATAACTTTTATAGCTTTCTCAACCAGGAAACATGGTTTGCTGATGTAAATATGATATGGCAGTTATATGGTGTTTCTTGCAAACCAGTATGGGTCCARTTATAACCAGTGATWTAAAAGGCACRCCTAGGCGCACAGGCGAGGCGCATTTTGGGGTATGCACCTCGCCCAGGTCCTAGGTGCACCCCTTTCAAAAGGTGCGTGCCTAGTGCGCCTAGGCATGCGTCTGGTGCGCCTTGCGCCTCAGCCCAGGCGTGCACCTTTTTAAAATTTTGTGCTTTTTGCTTTTTTTTTCAGTCTAACGGCTGGGCAGGGGGCTCCGCCCCTGGACCCCCGACCACTCTCCTCGAGGCAAACCCAAACAAGTCTATGTTAGGGTCTGAAATTCTTATGTCTCACATAAAAAATAATGATTTTATAACTTTCATTGCCTTTTATGTGAGAACCCCTTATTTRCTAATGTTGTTCATTCATTCATTGCAATAAAATATCTTCTTAAAAGGCAATGAAAGTTATAAAATCATTATTTTTTATTTTTTTGATAAAAAATTATTATTTTTTATGTGAGAAATAAGAATTTCAGACCCTAACATAGACTTTGATCGGGCTTGCCTCGAGGGGAATGGTACAAATGCGACTCAGAGAATCAAGAATGCAATATGTTTTACATCACATTAACTACTTGAAGCAGTGCAATTAAGGAAAAAAAGAGATTGTGGGTTTTACATGCTTGAAAATGCTTTATATGTTTGCTTTTATTTTTAAATTTTCATTTGAATACACTTTACATGTTATGTTTATGTATTTTAATTTTAGATAATAGGTTTTT